>JAUCBJ010005434.1:0-68827 GCA_032718475.1 Nemertoderma westbladi
CCAAGCCTAACACATACGGTAAATGTAAATATACATTGATGGACAGATGGAATGCCATTGAAGTTGTTGTTTTCTGTTAATATGCCCATGGCGTATTAGGTCGGCCCGGACAGACTAGGAGAAGGGGAAGCCAGCAAAATGCCTTAAAACCCAGCGGAAATCAGTTCTCCCAAAACCTCCAACCACACTTCGGAAACCGCCACATTCGGGAGGTCGGCTAGCTAGACAAGAGGTAAGACAGTGTTTCGACGCCATCTTCTGTCAGTTTTTGAGATAAGGCGTCTTATAGCGACGCAAAATTAAGCCGACAAAATTAAATACAGTATATGATGTAGGCCTAGACATTTATTGCTAGATTCTACCAAATCCGGGTTTCGGTGCTAAGATATTACGCCAGTCGGCCAGTAGGTCTAGCAGTCATCCGGCCAGCAGATTGTGCTGACCCTGACATTTTGGTGTGTCGTAGTGCCGCAATCCCATTACAGTTGGTAGACTTTAGCACTTTTTGTCTACCGAGTGTGGTTGTTTCCTACTACTGTACTTAGCGTTAAGCACTATCATCCTGGTCTAATTTGGGAATTACTAACATTCTTTTCAGACCCACTCGCTTTGAAATAATATGCCAAGTTTCAGCACTTTTGTGGAAAATACGATTTTCTAGAACATAAACGCAGCTAGACTGGCTATTTCATTTATTACAGTAGTACACTAACATCCTCTCTTTCCTTCCAGTAGTCTAGCAGGTGCTGTCGGGCGTAGACCTAAACCCCATAAATCGTACGCAGTCGCCTGTATCCTTTAGGTGGGATTGGAGGGTAAGTTTCGACACACACACACACACACCTACACACACACACACACAAATGTTACCAGGTTTTCCTTGTATCCTGGAACTAATTTTTTTTTTGACCAGACCCATTGACCGCATAAATGACAGTATTTTACAAAATAGCACAAATTTAGCATCCATATATTTTTTCTATTAGCTTTTATATCACATTGTTTCAATTTGATACGGAAAAACAAACTTTCCTCAGATGTTGTCTGTGTGCCTGCGGATTTTTTTTTTGGTTACAAATTATAGAATAACATGTTTGGTAGAACATGTTCTACCAAACATGTGTTTGGCGACAAAAAACGAAACCCTATTCGCTGCCTGGTGGAGATAGATAGTTCTTTACCTGGTGGGACAAAACCCCAACTGCGACCCCGCGATCGAAATATCAGACCATTCAACCCCGGTAGCCAAATTAGATTCCAGTTTGGTTGCGCTATCGCGGGTATTTTTGTGTTCTAGAACAACTGGTCTGTAAAGTACCTTAGATTTCCCCCTCAACGGGCCGAGTGCATATCTACTTAAGACGCTAGTAGACGGTGCGCTTTTATCAGTAACACTATTTGTGGCTGGCCACGAGAAAAGGGACCTTATGTCGCAAAACCTGATTCTGAGATAATCGCGTTTAAAGTTTCCCTCTATTTTTGAACAAATTTAATTGGATTATCAATTTAGAAATGTATAAAACGATGAGGGAAATTCAAATTGGTTCTGATATTCAATATACCTAGGAAATAACTAATTACAGGAAGCAATATATGATGTTGCAGTGTTGTATATAACACTGTCTTAGGGTTTTCATGTCTTAATTTAGGACTGTAATAAATTGTACTGTAATTGTACTACTGTATTATGTAGGTACTATAGGCCTACAGTTATTTTTTAAATGCAATATGGCTGTCATTTTCTTAATTAATCTTCGTTAGTTCTTAAATTTTGTAATCCCAATAAAGAATTCAAAATACAAATAATTTTAAATTTTGTTAAAAAAATTTATCTTTTTGAAAAAATTTTAAATTAAAAAAAAAATTTTTTGGTTTCATGTTTTTTTGAAAATTTTGCAAAATTTTTGTTAAAATAGTTCATGAACAATATTAGTTTCAAATTGTTAAAAGTTGTATAAAAAGCCGAATAACATTGAGCTGCCTAACTACAGTATATAGTGAGAATTGCTATGATATTATTAATATTTTCCATTTTTTTAAATAATCGCTTATTATAACCGCTATTAATAAAATTTTTTTTGCTACCCGATTCACCTTGACATAAATCGCTATAACTTTTTTTTGGAAATAGATATTGAGACACTGTTTTTTTTGTTAAAATCTCTGGAAAATTCTGCATCTCATAGGCCTAATAACTCAAAATCGACCTCCGGTGACATAAGGTCCCTTTTCTCGTGGCCAGCCACATTTATTGTCCTTCACAACCTAATTTTAAAATAGATATTTCTGAACAAGCAAGAAAAGAACTACATTCTATTGATATTTTCGGCGAGGTAGATTCCACTAATTACCTTTTAGATTACAAAGAAGAAGATAATTTAGATAAATTCACAATTTTATCAATGTCAGATAACTTTATTGTTATTAGTCAATATAGCGGTAATATAGCGAGCAATAAATGTGAAAAGTTTGAGATCAAATTAGATCGTAAAAATGCTTATGAAATTATGGCTTTGTTTATAGTTATTATTTCAAAAGAAACCCTTATAACCACTGATGAAACCGATGACAATGAAGATGATTCTTGATATTATAAATATTTTATCAACATTTTAACGATTTTGGTTTGGTTATTTAAGAAACATGGATATTTTAATAAATACAAATTGTAATATTTGTTATTCTAATTTAAAACATCTTGATTGTTACATATGTGTTAATAAGCATGGAACTTGCGTGACATGTATTGATCAATATGTTGAAATTAATGATTGTACTAAAATTTGTCCAATTTGTAGAGTATAGATACTTTGCAGAGTAAACAAGTTATATAATCCATATTATTGGAAAGAGCTGCGGAATTCTATCTACATTCCAGGAAAGAGTAACGAACCTAATGAGTTATTTACAATATCACAGAAAATTTTTTATCAATATATATTGAAAAAAGTTGGCTTTATGGTGGGTGCCTTAACATAAAACAGAAAAGATTTAATAACGAAAGAAAAAATTTAATAACAGAACATAAAAATATCACAGTAAAATTAAATAAGAATTTGCGTAGTATTGATATTTACTTTAAGACATATAAAGATGAATCATCTTCGAGAGGTATAAAACCAAAAAAGTATTATTTGAAACTTGATGAAGGTATTCTTTGCAATGATTTGTGTATGAGAGTAATTCGCACTTTGACGGAACATACTCTAAGTCATATTTCCAGTACTAAATGCTACGGGCGTGGTATAGAACGTAAATGTCAAACTAAGAAGTATAACGAATTTATACGATGTCACCGCTATCTCACTTGGTATGGACATTATTTAAATCGAAAACAATGTCTGTTGATTGCTGGTATACAATTACACAATCTTTTCAAATAAGGTAAAAAGCAGAACGAAAGATTGCCATGATAAATATACTAATACTACAGTTGTACATACTTTTTGTTGTAAAATGCTGTTTTTTGTGAATTGTTACATATATACATAGTAATGGTGATGGTTCTTTATGTTATATTATATTATATTATTGATATATCTTAATAATAATAAATGGCTGACTTTAATTCAGGCCCATATAATTTAAACTTTCAAATGGGAACGAGCATGATAATTTCTGGTCCATCTGGTTCGGGTAAATCTACCTTTGTCAGCAACTTAATTAAACACAAGAATGGTTGCTTCAACAAACCCCCCTTGCGAGTATTGTAATGTTACGGGAGCAATCCCCCGACTATTCCTGGTATTACTCACCTTTACAAAGGTTTGCCTGAAAATATAGACACTTTAGTAAATAGTCGAGATTTATTAATTATAGACGATTTATTAATAGAAACCGAGTCAGGTACAGCCTTAACTGTATTATTTACTAAGGTTGCTCATCATTACAATATATTTATTTGTTTTATAAAGCAAAACATGTTTTACGGTAGGAAGCATATCCGTACAAGATCAATTAATAACCATACCTTAGTATTAATGAAAAATCCTCGAGACAGTGTATCGGTTTTAAATTTCGCGAAGCAGATGTTACCCGGGCAGACCAAATTTTTAGTAGATTCCTATCAAGATGCGACTATTGAGCCATTTTTGCATTTCTTAATTGATTTACGACAGGAAACACCCGAACATTTAAGAATTAGATCGGATATATTTTGTAATCATAATTGTTACATTAAAAATTATATTGACTATAAACGTAGCGATAATAATAATAATAATTAATATTCATATTTTGTAAAAATTTTCAATAATGTTGCAACAATGAATAGACTTGTGCAGAAATAACGTAACAAATTGGTATTTCTACGCAGTGCTACCCCTCAACAAAGAACTTATTTTATTAACCATACCGCAAGTAACGAATTAATACGCCTCATTGTAAATACTACATTAAATGTTCTAAAAGGTAACGTACAATTGACCCCCCATTCATTTAGAAATATTCGTCGTTATAAAAAGGTATTAAAATCACTCAACCGCTAAACAAAAAATATATCAAGTTACAGAAAAAAGTTAACCAATCAATCTGGTGGTATACTTCCGTTTCTAATACCCCTACTCGGCATTGGTGCGAAACTCGCCACGGAGGCTGGTGCCGCCGCCGCTGGAGCGGCTATTGCAAAATTAATTAACCGTGGATGGTAATAATAATAATAATAATGGTTAAAACGGGAGTAACATTTGGAAAATTATATTTAGTATCGAGTAAACCGTTAGCTACTGATTTAAAACCTCCAGATATACCTAGAGTAAATACAAAAAGAAAATCATCAACTTCAAAGAAAATATAAAAATTTCAGCTGTTTTTACGGTGATGCCCTTTATAAGAGATTTGAATATACATATTACTTGTGATTGTCGAAAAGATGCGATGCAAGATGAGACCGGTTTTAAACCGGAGCTTAGACATAAAACTGTAAGAATTTATTCAGATCCTTCATCACCTGCGGGTTTTGCAAGTATCGCAAAATTAGCAAAAGTGGCAAACATCAAACCATCTCAAGCCCAGAAATGGTTAAGTGGGCAAAAGACATACACCCTTCACACACCACGTAGACATCATTATCCAACATCTAAAATAATTATGGAGGGTTAAAAGATATACAGTGCTGCTCAAAAGTTTGGTTACACCTATATTTATAGATGGAAAATATGTTTTTCATCTATTGCGATCAGAAACCTTTAGCATGTACACTTTATTGTATATCATTTGAAAGCTTATTTAATTGCAGTTAATAATTCATACAAAAATTGTGGGAAATTCAAATTTGATAAAAATTGCTTTAGTTTTTGCTTCATTACCGGTACCAGGAATATATCTTGCTTTTACGCTGCCGACCTGTTATTTAACAGAGCTTTGATACATGTAATTATTTTTTTGTAATATTTTGGAGACCCAATGGGGAAAGTATGTGAATTAACGCCTAAAAAATGGTCAGCCATTGTTGCTCTTCATGAGACAGGCATAAAAACCCAAGAAATCGCTGAAAAATACAATACGACACGATGAACTGTTTTATGGACTGTTAACCGCTTCAAGGAAGAAGGCTCATATTCTTCTAAGAAACGTTCTGGGAGACCAAGAATTACAACTCGCAATGAGGATTTATCGATTAGAAACATTTGTGAAACTAAACCGTTTGCAACATCAAAGGAAATATCGACAATTCTGGAAGATTGCCGACATGTTCGAGTAAGTCCACAAACTGTACGACGGAGACTTTCTAAAGAGTTTAAGTTGCGAGCTCGAAAGGCAGCTCAAAAACCTCAACTATCAGAGAAGAATCTGAGGGATAGGAAAATATTTTGCCAAAAATACAAAGATTGGACAGAGAATGATTGGGACAAGGTTCTCTTTTCCGATGAGTCACAGTTTTCACAGTTTGGTTCGACTGGTCGTTGGGTCCGACGCCCTATTGGCCAGCAATATAATCCAAAGTATACCCTAAAGACTGTGAAGAATCCACCAAAGGTTATGGTTTGGTCGTGCTTCTCTGCAACAGGGCGGGGTAGATTGTGGTTTATGCCCAAGGGCACAACACTGAATGGACCCCGCTATAAAGAGGTCCTGGCCGAACGTCTTATTCCAGTAATGGAGTCACTTGGAGCAACCACATTCCAGCAAGATGGTGCTCCTTGCCACACATCCAAGCTGGTCAAGGACTACCTCAACGACAACAATGTTAATGTAATGTTTTGGCCAGGCAATTCACCTGACTTAAACCCTATTGAGAACCTTTGGAGAATTTTAAAACTCAAAGTTTGGCGACATAAAGCGAATAATATTGATAGCTTGAAGAAAGCGCTAGTTTCAGAATGGGTCAAACTACCATGTGAACTTTGCAAAAATCTTGCAAGTAGTATGCCAAGACGTATTAAATTGTGTATCGTGGCCAAATACTATAGCACTAAGTATTAATTGTGAAATTGTATTGATTTAAAATTAGGAATTATAGTTAACTATATTACTTTACATTACTAAAATCTCAATTTCCTAAAAACACCTGGTGTGACCAAACTTTTGAGCAGCACTGTATATATGATAGATCTGGTGGATATGCAGCGATATAAATCACAAAATAATAGTTATAACTATAATATATTAACATGTATTGAAGCCTTTAGTCGGCTTGCTTTTGGCCTACGGTATGAAAACAAAAACAGGTATTGAAATTATTAGTATATTGCAAAAAGTATTCCAGAAAGGTAAACCAAACAGAATCGCGACTGATCAATGATCTGAGTTTCTAAATAAATCTATGAGGAAATATTTAGATACTATTGGTGTATGGTAATACGTAATGTACTCTGTGAATAAGGCGGCTATAGTCGAGAGATTCAATAGAACATTAAAAATAAAATTTTTCAAAATTTTCACGAAATGTGGGAATAATGTTTGGGTAAAAATTTTACCAAAGCTTACTTTCGCTTATAATAGATCATTTCATAGGATTATACAAATGACGCCCATTGAAGTTAATAAATTTAATGAAACTGAATTAATTAATAGATTAAATGGGAAATATAGACAGATTAATCATAAGAAAATAAAATTTAAAATAGGTGATACAGTACGATTATCTATTGCCTGTACTGCTTTTGCTAAAGGCTATCGAGAACAATGGACTCGTGAATTATTTATTATTCATCGGGTCAGATTGGATAGAGTACCGGCGGTAATGTTTGATATTAAGGACAGCGCTGGAGCTATAATAATTGGTTCATTTTATTCATACAAACTCCAAAAGGTCCACCCGAGTAGTAATATTTATCTTCCAATTGACAAAAATATGGGCAAACTTAAAGAACGTGTGCGAAATGGGAAAAAAGAATATTTAGTCAGATTTATCGGGTCCAAGAAGCAATCTTGGATACAGCATATTAAATAAGTTTAGGCTTATACTGTATATTAATTCATTGCGCGAATAATGGTCACATATGCGCATAGTTAATCAATATTAACTTGAATGATATTACTATACTATATTGTAAGTCTAATATCTATAGTTCATTCGCTTTAAATATTGATCTCTCGCATATACTGTAGAAGCAATGAACGTGACTACAGATGTCTATAATTTAACATTATACAGTACGTAGAAGCGAGTCAAGTAGAGAGCTTAAATAATAATGGCCATAGATATGTATATCACTCTAGTTTCAGATAGCCCATTAAACACATACCCCAATAATAGCCCTAGCGAGTTTACTATTGATTTAGCCGAAGAATTATATATTGGTCCAAATGCTAAAATTGGGCTTGCTGAAATCCAATACCAAGCAACGTACAGCAATATTACTCTGCAAACTCAAATCTCTCTGTCAATCGGGGTTGACACAATAGATGCCAAATCATACAGTTTATTTCCTGGAATGCATAGCTCTATTCAAGTCATTATTGATGATATAAATAAACTGTTTAATTCTGAAGCGAAATATAAAGATTTCGAATTCATTTTTAATACAAATAATTCTAGAAATAAATTTAAATTTCCTAAAAAGTTGAAAAAAATACTATTAAGTCTACGCGGTGGTTTAATACAAATTCTAGGCTTAAAACAATTATTGGATCAGAATCATCCGGGTATTCCGAATTGGGATATATACAGTACGACTACGGTAGATGAATTAAGCAATATAGAACAGCCGATATTAATTTTAAATTATAGAGGACCAAATATTTCAGAAATTGGTATTTTATATTTTCCGGCGCCAACAAATATTACACTTAATAAAGACACTATCTTCATATATACAGACGTAATTGAAAGCTCTTTTGTTGGTGACACTTTAGCTCCGCTCTTAAGAACCTGTCCTTAACTCAATTAAGCCGAAAATATTTTAATCATGAATATGAAAGTATCTGTTATTATCCATTGTTGAATAAACAACTAAAAACAATCTTAATTACTTTACGTGACGGTCAAGGTGAATTAATTAATTTCAACGGTGGTCGCACTGTTATAACACTTAAGTTAATACGTGGCGATGGATGAATTCTATGTTAGGCTACCGAGTAACTCGTACCCAATTGATTTTCCGTGTAATACTAATAGTAATTATCAGATCAATTTACATGGCGCCTTACATATAAATCCAAACAAAAACTGGGTGGTTGGTATAAAAAGTATATTTTACTTAGCCACATTACCATCCATGTATAACAATGTAGAGAATGTTATTTTATTAAAAAAAGGGAAAAAAAACTTTGAGGATACACTTCCATCCAGTTTGTTCTATAGTATTAATGACATTATAGATTATTTTAACACAGGCGCGTTGAAAGATAAATTACAAATAGTTGAAAATACTCAGCAAAATAGATTGCAATTTATTTTAGGGAAAACTGTACGTGAATTATTTATAGGACAATAATTAGCCTATTATTTTGGAATTACTGAAAATAATCTCGGAGCAAATTTAAATCCAAATTTTAAAATTATTTTGAAGACGAAAAATAATATAAAGGGTTATTTAATAAAAATTATCAGAAATGGAGAAAAAACTTACCAAATGGTATTTTTATGTCCTCAACCACCCAATTCTATTCCAGAACCTAAGTCGAACATATATGTGACTACTAATATAATTGAAAATGAATATATTAATGATTTTGGTTTAGCGTTACTTCGTCGTGTTGCGATACCTGATGATGTGAAATATGGCACTGTAATAAATAAAGAATTTATACAATCCAAGTATACAATTCATTATATCCCAGTAAAAAAATCATATAAGATAACTTACATTCATATTGAAATAACAGACAAAGTAGGAAAAGATTTAAATTTTGAATACGGCTCAACTTTTATTACCTTACACTTTAAAAAAATAAATTAAATGGATTCTGATTTATTTCAAAGATACAGTAAACCTTAATATGGTGGTGCAGACTCCAATCTTGCTGTTTTTAAAGGCGGTAGAACTACGAGAGGGTCAAGGCAAGTTCCTGTTTTTCTTGGTGGCTCATATATAGACCCTTACGGACAACAAATTGGTGCATTTGGTCCAAACTTAAAACAACGTTGATTTCAAAGTTATCGAAGAGGTATGCAGACAAATCAACACGGGGAAGGAATACTTACAGATGCTTTATCTACATTAAAGAAGTTTGGAAAGCCATTAGCAAAAAAAGTTTTACAAAAAGCTTTACCATTTACCACAAAATTTATGAGACAACACGTAATACCAAAAGGTAAGCGGGTCTTACATCAGCAGGCTAATACGGTTATTACTAAAGCATTAAATAAAATGAAACCATCAACAAGATCGGTTGTAGAAAAAGTTTACAGAGGTTTAAAGCGACCAACTAAACCAATGTCTAATGAACATACATCATCACCGAGGTAAAAATAGAAAAATAAAAAAAGGCAAACTCAAGCACTGCGAAAAAAGTATTTTTTTATAATGTCGTTTATTAGAGAATTAGATTTATTTTCTACATAGCTAATACAAACTGAATTTAAAGCAAAGCATTACGAAACAATTTACCCTGATCTAGTCTCAGAAGCGAGTCACGCGAAGTAACTTTTCTTGTACCTCGATCCAACAAATTTTATACCAAGCTTCAAGATGCGTTATTAATTACAAAATGTACTGTACGCTGAGAAAACTCACACATTTATATGTTGAATTACCCCGCAGGAACTATGTGGAGTGATATTAAAATAGACCTCAATGAGAAGCAGGTTGAGAATAGCAATAACCATTATTTCTACAACTCGTACTTATCCAATTTACTTTTTACTACATATGAAAGTAAAAATGGGCTGCTGGGGGCGGGAGGCTTTCGACAGCCTTTAACCGAACACGGAAATGAAATTAATCCCGGCGCGCACCCCATTGCCGACACTTTTAGTAAACAAATGCAATTTGTAAGTGGATTGACGATTGATTTTGATACTGAAAGTAAAATAATACAACCTGGATATGATTTAAGAATGCATTTTAGAAAAGTATCAAACTCGTTTATTTTTAAAATCACCCCAAACGCAAACGCTGTGACAAATCTTCGGTTAGAATTAGACGAAGTGAAGATGCTAATCCCTAGAATGGAGGTTAATCTAGTAATAGAAAGCAGTCATGTAAAAGGTTTAGAGAGCTCTGATATTGAATATCAATTTCAAAAAAAGAGGTTACTACATTTACTATTCCCGCACAAACCACTAATTACACCCAAACAAATATATTTGATGGTAAAAAGCCCAATTTGGTTATTATCGGTTTTATAACAAATAATTCATATTCGGATGAATTAACGAGTAATCCACTGAAATTTGAACATTTTAACCTTAGACGCGTGGAACTGATTGTAGACGGTCTTCCAGTAGGTGGGGTAATATACGAGCCTAATTTTACTGATGGAACATACATTTTTGAATATACCCAATTAATGAAGAACATTAACACATATATTAACGGTTACGGAGGTAATAATATAGACCATGAAACCTACTTAGGTAATTGTCCCCTATTATCCTGGGACCAAATTCAATATACCAGAATATAATAACAGCCCACAAGGAATCAGCTAAGAGGCATATCCCCCAGAAACCCAAACGAAAACAATATGTGCCATGGCAAAACTCTGAGGTTACTTGTAAGAGAGAAGATCTTAAGATAGCCTACAAAGTTAAGACCGAACCACCAACAACCGAAAACATTAACAAGGTTGAGAAAGCTAAGGACGATCTTAAATTGGCCTACAACGTCAGCCAGGAAAAGTACATACAGGATAAAGCTGAAGCAATTACAACTGCTCACATACAGCAACAATCAAGACTTACCTGGTAAACTGTAAATGAGGTATCTGGTCGGAAAAGTTGTGCAAAGGGGCGCCTCAAAGCCGATAGTCCTGAAGAATGTGTTGGGAAGTGGAAAAATCACTTCAGCAACTTGCTTGGGCAGCCACCAAACATCGAGGTCAGCCCTACAAGGAAAATAAATGACAAGACACTACCTATAGAAACAGGGGACTTCACACCTGCCGAACTCCAAAGAAGCATTAAAAGAATGTCCAATAATAAAGTGAGTGGATTAGATGAAATCCCAGCGGAGGTATGGAAAACCAGAGTGCTAAACAGATCATTATTGAATGTTTGCAACTGGGTGTTAAAAGGGGAAAAGCCACCACCAATTTGGACTAAAGGTCAACTAAAGCCTCTCCCCAAGAAAGGAGACCTCGGCATACCAACAAACTATCGTGGGATCAGTCTGCTTGTGGTAGCTGCCAAAATATACAATAAAATGATTCTATATAGGATTAGGCCTCACACAGAGAAACTACTGCGTAAGAGCCAAAACGGATTTCGACCAAGTAGATCAACAATAGCTCAGATACTTGCACTACGGAGACTGATTGAAGGAATTAAGTTAAAGAATCTCCCCGCTGTCATGACTTTTATGTACTTCAAGAAGGCATTCGACTCCAACCATAGAGATAAAATGCTTGAAATCCTAAGAGCTTATGGAATACCAGAAGTAATTGTTGCTGGCATTGAATTGTTATATTGTGACACAGAAGCGCAGGTACTCTCACCAGATGGTGAAACTAGTTTTTCTCAATCCTGGCTGGTATACTGAAAGGTGACACATTAGCACCATTACTATTTGTAATTGTGCTGGATTACGCAATGAGGACGGCCACAAAGGGTGAAGACCTGGGATTCACACTTCAAGAACGCAGAAGTAGTAGATATCTGGCAACTACAGTCACAGACACCGACTTTGCGGATGATATCGCCCTGCTCTCTATTACACTAGTGGATGCACAGCTTCTACTAAATAACGTGGAGAGGGCTGCTAAGGAGGTTGGATTGCATATAAATGCTACAAAGACCGAATTCATTACCTTTAATGTTGATGGAAACTTGATAACCATTGATAATAATCAACTAAGGAAGGTCGATGACTTCCAGTACCTTGGATCATGGATAGAGAGTAGCAAAAAGGACATAGAAGTTAGGAAAGCAAAGGCTTGGGTAGCTCTATCAAAAATGGATACCATTTGGAAATCAGATCTCTCCAGGCACCTGAAGACTAAGTTCTTTCGAGCCATAGTGGAAAGTGTATTTTTATATGGGGGTGAGACCTGGACACTGACTAAATCACTTGAACAACGAATTGATGGTTGCTACACAAGACTACTATACTAAGGGCAGCCCTAAACATCAGCTGGAGACTAGAATGAAAACTATTTTGAAAAATAAAACTAAATAAATGATTATTGGAATGTAAAACTTCGGTTTATATAAATTTATTGTAACATATGGTTTCTTTATTACAACAGAGTGACTTACAGTGAAGAATATAGTAGTTTCATGTAACAGATGCAACGTGTACGCTAAAATCAACCTTCTAGGTTAATGGTTGATTTATTACATTAGCGCAACTTAGAGAGTGGAATAGTAGTAACGTGTAACAGATGCAACGTGTACAATGCTAGTCCTATCATTCTAACTTATATTCAAACTTAGTTGGCCAGTCACATATATACAATGATAAATGAAATCGATTATTATTAATAGTCAAATTAATGCATTCTATGCTATAGAAGAAATCATGTTAAGGAACTAGAAGCTATTTATAAACATCTGCTACCAGTGTTGAAGATGAAGAATTCAACGGCTACGGTATAACACGGATATTTTTTGCCTTTTTCTCTCGAGGTAGGATGGAAGAGTGAGCGGTGAATTGTTGCGAATCATGACGGTGCCATGTTCGATCCCGGTTGAATATTTTGTTATCTGAAAAATTGCGAAATGAAAATTTAGTTACTGGTGAAAAATTAACCTGAAATAAAAGATATGAAAAATACTGGTTGGTGAAAAATAGCGATTTGAAACATAGTAGAAGTTACCTGTAGACACCCCGAGCACCTGTAAAATAAAGGCTGGTGAATATGAAAATACTGGTTGGTGAAAAATAGCGATTTGAAAAATAGTTAGAAGTTACCTGACGCTAAGTGTAGACACCCGAGCACCTGTAAAATAAAGGCTCACGATTGGATGCAGTACTAGAAGGGGAAGTTCGTTGGGTGACTAATAAGGCCTCTAGCAGAAAAAGCGGGAACTTGAGAAGTTACCATGGTTACGGTTGAAATGCTGGCATCTGATTGGATGAAATAATAATGACCATTGGTAAAGGTTGAAATGGTGGCTTCTGATTGGATGCAGTACTAGAAATGGATGATAATACTGGGCATGGGTGACCATGGCCTTAGGGACTATCTTCTTATACTACTGACAAGGTGACATTTGTAAGTACCTTTAAATAGAGGTCACTGTTGTGTAACTCACCCCTTGTGTATCTATTAGGGGCCCCAATTCTGTCCTATAAAGATGGAAAAATGCCCCCATCCTGCCAGGAACCTGCAGTACCCAGGGTGAGTGAGTCTAGAAGCGGCGAATCTTTAGAAATATACCTTTAAATTTACTCTCTGCTACTTATTTTCATATTTACTCTCTGCTACTTATTTTCATATTTACTCTCTGCTACTTATTTTCATAAGTTTTTTTTACAGCAGTTGATCAATATCTAAATGGAATTTAATAAAGCCTTCGCTCTGTTATTCTCAGTGGCTCTATGTGGAAACCACATAGTCAGGTAAGGTCCAGTAATTTCGAGACGGAATGGGAGGGAAGGGGGGGGGGGGGGGGGCGGGACTTTACGCAAATCCAATCTCGGCTAATTAATATTTCATCTCAATTTAAAATTATCAGTGAAGGGAAAGGTGCAGGTTACAGTGACACGTGTTATTCTAACCAAAACAATGAACGAAGAAATTAAATATACATTTTTGAGTGATTAGCTATTTTTTTTGCAATTTTTACCTGAAGAGGGATGAAGTTTGATTGCGTTGGAAGTCCCCCCCCCTCTCACCCCCTGTCTGCTAATTTCAGTATTGACAATCTAGTTTGTCTTTGTGAAATGATTCAGATGTTAGTTTTTGTAATAATTATACATTTTGTACTGAATTTGTTTATTTGTCGGTCTTTTAGTCTGTTATCCCTTGTGTTAATTATTTTATTTTATTATTTTATTGTTTGGGTTCGGGGTAAGGATTTTTACAGGTTAATAATATTTTTATAAATTTCACAGATGCGATAACTGCGGTCGGGATGTAGCTGCCTGCGTTGGTGCCGGTTTCGGTATAGGCATTACATTTAGCTTCCTCTGTGGTCCATTATTTGGTATATGCGCCGGTGGTGTCACCAAGGCGGTTGCCTTTTGCGCGGCATCAGTCTGCATGGATACCGCGGCAGCTCGAATGCGTCGAGCTATCGAACCAATGGGATACGACGAAGCTGTAGAATATCTTAAGCGACGCGCCGATGATATCGAGAAAGAGAGAGGTCCGAACTGGATAGTGGAGGTTCTCGCGAAAGAAAGAGCCATTCAGGGATATAACTCCTGAAAAAATTAAGGAATGCTCTGAGTTGCGAACTAATTTGACGTGAGCAACCAAATATACTGAACAAGGGCTTAGACTATAAGAATTTATTTGTTTCGCAATTTAAATTTTTTGTCTTTTTCTGGAATGGGGTATTCCTGACAAGGTGATAGTTGTTTTATCAAATTTTTGACGTCTTGACTCTCTAGTTATAATATAATCAGAGCACGAATAAGCATTATAACTGAGTGTTAATGTATATTGCACACAATTCTGAATTTTAACTGCATTCTCTGCATTTTAACACATTTTAACAATTTTAACACCCCCCCCCCCTAGCTTTCTTATTTAGTACTTTGTATTGTAAATATATAATGGGTCGAATAGTGAAAAAAAAATGTTCTACGTTTTTTTCCCATGTAATACGTAATTTTATTCTTAAATTGGTACTTTTTTGTTGCTTAATTCTTAAATAAAACGTACAGAGATATAGGGGTACAAAATAAATTGAACTATAGTATTATACTACAGTATATTGCTTCCATAGTTACTGCAATTCAAATTACTGTACTCTTCAACTCCTGATGCTGCCTTATTAAATGTTAAATAATTTAGTGTTCTAGAATATTTATTACGTAACTAGAGAGCCGCTTAACTACATAAACAAATATTGGATAATGAGTTCCGTTTTGGGGTTTACCTTGCAGACACTAAAGTTGCAATAACTTTTGAGTGCGTGAATGGATTTTGCTCAAATTATACGTGCAAACCTTTTCTACGTCAATGCTCTATATACACATTTAATAAAATTTAAGAAATTCCACCAAAAATATTTTGTTTTACTTTTTTCGCCGGGAGAAAAAGTTGTAAAATCAGTGCAATTCTATGCATTACTTTTTTTCCTTGGGAGAAATTGTAACTTTTCTCCCGATTTTGGTCTAATTTGTAGCGAAAAAGTAACAATTTAAGAATAAAATAGTTTTTACACCAGGTGTGGGGAAATCTACCTCATAGTCTAGAGGCGAAATAAACTGTCTGACAGTTCAGAAATCATTAGTCAGACAGTTTGAAGAAATGCATACATAAAAAAAACATTCTGCGGACAACAAATAAATTATCAAAAATTCGTAGAAAATTAAGGACATAAAAAGTAAAATGAACGGACATAAAAATTCACTGCCTTTACTAATGCGTATTTAGAAGTATTTAAGTTTTAACCTTAACAAAAACGTATTTAGCAGTGTTTAACATGAAAGTATTTAACAGTATTTATACCACCGTAGGAACGAGACACATAACATATAAACAAAAGAAAACTCGCTGGTGGTGTGGTCACTCGCTTAGCTTGTAGCTCGCAGGTCCCGGATTCTATTCCATTACAGGACTGTTAAAATTTCGTAATTGGTGCGCCAAATCAGAAATATGGGAACAAATCTTCCGCTGGAGTAGTAAAGAAAATGGGAGTTAGTGTAACCCCCTTCCTTTCTCCCTTGTTTAATTTCAAACGATAAATTTACCTACTTTCCATAACATAATAATGTCAATATTGATAATAATAATAAGAAGAAGTACCACACTGGTGTGGTGTGTTCGAAGGGAAAACTGTAATAGCAGGGTTATCGCTTCGGGCCAGTTTTAATGACAAAGCAAGCACCAGTACTAAAATGACATTAGCAGTTTAACATATATAGGGCGAGCCACATTATATATACCCCATGCCCCTTTTTTTTTCAGAGGAGCTCAATCAAGACCATACCGCTTTGTTGCTGTTCGATGTCTGGTCGATCGCCTTGGTCCAGAACCCCTGGGAATAGGTTTCGGGGGTGTTGACGTTGAAGTAGGAATTGACTGAATAGCTGAATGTGGGTCTCTCTCTGCCTTCTGGGGTGGGAAACGTGCTGGTCTAAGAAAGTGTCGATTGCGTCGCTTAGTCGACTCATCAACGAGGTTAAAAATAAGGTAGTCAGCGTTGTTGAGGATATCAACTATGACACCAGTACTGGTCCACTTCTTAGTGATTGGGTTTTGTACCCAGACCAATTCACCTTGTTTAAGGGATCGAAGTCTTTGTGCACGTGCGTTTCTCATCTCCCCTTTCTTGGAGTTCAGAACTGCCCTCTGATTAGTGGCAGATCTGAGCTGTTCATCAGTTACCCTTGTGGCGGTTGATGGGTGTTGAGGTGTCAACGTACGTTGCGGGCGACCAAAGACGCGCTGGGAAGGACTCAATCCCCCCCTCTCCTGGTGTATTCATTAGTTCTAGGAACCCACGAGCAAATTCGTTGCTACTAAGATCAGTTGACTTTGTTTTGATGATCAGATGTTCGAGCGCTTTCACAGCATTCTCCGCATGGCCGTTTGACCTGGGAAAATATGCACTGCTACATCTCCAGGTAACTCCCCACTCCTTCAAGAATGTTTGTGTCACCTCTGCTCTAAATTGTGGACCCCCATCTGTGGAGATCAGCCGTGGCACACCATAATCTTTGAAGAAGGTGGTCAAGGAACGAACAACTTGAGTTGCAGAAGGCGAAGAACGCCATCGCCAAGCAAAAAGATATCCGCTGTATCTGTCCCCGTATGCGATGTACGTGAACCCACCATAGTCCAACAAATCAGCTGAAACAGATTCAAATGGCGCTGAAGGAATTGGAGTAAGATTGACAGGTTCCTCTGGGTTACTGGGATGCAGTTCCTGACAAGCTATGCAGGAGTTGACAGTGCTTTTAATATCCCCATTAATCCCAGCCCAGTGCACTGTACGTGCTGCACGTTCTTTAGTCCGTATTATCCCTTGGTGAGAGGCATGTAAACGAGTCATAATATCCCGTCTGGCTGCCTGAGGAACAACTATCCGACCATCCATTAGGACCAGACCATTGTCAACAGAGAGATAATCCCTCAGTTTGTTGTAGAGGGATGCTATACCAAACTCTGGGTATCTATCGGAGATGACTGCATTTACAAACTCGACATAGGATTTATCGGCCATGGCTGCTGCACGGAGCTCATCCGGAATCGCTGCCATCATAGTGATAGCAGCAATGCGTGAGAAAGTGCCTGGTTTGCCGGTGCTACCATCCTCGACTTCCTCATCTGTAGGTAAATCAATTGGGGCTCGGGAGAGAGCGTCTGGAGCTGCATGCTCGCTGCCTTTCTTCCAAACTACCTCGAATGAATATTCTGCCAGTTTAGATCGGTAAGAAGCAACCTTTTGGTTCTCAATCTGATCAAGGCTATATTCATTGAAAAGTGGTCGGAGTGGGGCGTGGTCTGTAACGACCTTGAAACCAGGGTGTCCAGCTAAATAAACCCTACATTTCTTCACTGACCAGAGTATCGCTAATGCCTCCAACTCCAATGTAGCATATCGAGTTTCTGGGTCAGCCAGAAATCGACTACCACACTGGATGAGGTGCCAGGAGGAGTTCGGTTGGGAGCGCTGGAGTAAGGTAAACCCGAGTCCATGAATCCGAGATGCATCTGTGTGTAGTGCAGTCTCAAATGCATTGGGATCCCATGGTGCCAGCACAGCTGGGGAGAGTAGATTCTTCTTGACAGCCTCGACTGCTCTGGTATGCAATTCAGTCCAGATAAACTCACGCTTAGCGCTGAGTAAAGGACGTAATGGTGCACTGGCAGCCTTATAATCAGGCGAAAACTCAGCGAGTTGGTTTGCTAAACCGAGGAACAACTTCAGTTCGGTTCTGGTGGTTGGAGTGGGAAACTCAGAGATTGCACTGACCTTCGATGGATCAGCTGTGACTCCATGTTTGTTGATAATGTAACCGACAAACTTAAGTTCCTCTACACCAATTTCTGTCTTGGATGTGTTGAGAACAATTCCAAATTTGTTACACAGCTCAAGCGGCAAAATTGCTCGTTCAAAAATGGCGCGAAATGTAGGAGCGCCACTGCCTGTGTCATCTACAACTTTCTCAACTCCATCAATTCCCTGGAATGCTAAGTCGCCCCGCTGGTTGTATGAGTCACCAGAAGAAACAAATCCCATGGGCGCCCTATTATAATAATACAGACCCCATGGGGTAATGAAAGTCGTTAATGACTTTGACTCGTTGGGAAGTGGGAGTTGCCAATAGCCTTTCTTGGCATCTAGTTTCAGGAAAAATCTATTGGCTCCACCAGCGACAATGGAATTAGCAGCATCAGCAGGCGTTTTAGCCGGATGAACAGAATGTTTTATTTGGGAGTTCAGCTTCGTTAGGTCCGTGCACACCCAGACAGTTCCATCAGATTTGGGTGCAACTACAAGGGGATGGATCCAGTCTGTGGGTGTATCACCTGCAGGAGATATGATCCCAAGTTCAACCATATGTTGAATTTCAGTTTTCGCTTTTTCTCTATATGCATAAGGATTGGTCCTTGGTGCTGTGAGTTTAAAGGGAACGGTGTCCTCCTTAACAACGATTTTCATTGGTGTACCAACACCTGGTCCCGTAATTTCCCCGAGGCTATTTGAGTCAAAAACTGTAGGATATTTTGACTGAAGAAACTTGTAGCATTCATCTGCATCACCGGATTTTGGTCTGTCTGGGAGCGTATTGAGCCAATTAGTGGACCATGGTGGTAGACCTTGATCACTGGAAGCGGCAGCAATAGTGTGGGAATTTGGATTATTGACAGAATTGTTGGTACCCATCGGGTTGGGAAATTCTGTATGAACAATATTGAGTTCCTTACAAGCCTCATAACTCAGAAATAGGCCATTTATTCCTTCACATATTGTGATATCAGCTTCAGTTACATTACTGCCCACTTTCATTGCAACATCCGAAAAACAATGCGACTTTCTCAGTTTCAGCGGCATTCAAAATCCCTACCTGTCGTTGATAGAGTTCGAAGGATCGGCGCCAATTATTAAACTTAATAAAGTCTGTTTCCGCATCGAGAAGGGATGAGGTTTAGCCTTCTCCCTCCATGGACTTGAGGATGAATCCGTTGTAGTTGTGGAAGAGGAAGCCAAGGTTCTATCGGGTTGGATAGATGTAGCTCGAAGTTCCTCCTTTCCTATCCGGTTTATTTCGGCAATAATTCGGCGTGCTCGGAGATTTGCCTCCCCGAATGCCGTATCGCCGGTTGTATCTTCCTCGCTCTCATCCATTGCCAATGACACGGCCATGTGAGAATTAGAGTACGCCTCGAGACGTGTTTCTACAACGTTTCCAATCTGGAATAGGTGATCCGGGTCACCCCTCGAACCTGTATCGCCTGAGTTTATAAATCGATGGATTAAATCATCGGCGGCATTTAGTTGTGCCGTGAGGTTCGCTTTGTAGCCCTTCCTGGACTTTTTAAGCGTCACCACTTCAGACATAGCGACGGCAATGAGTCGTTGCAGTTTATCGTATCTCTGTAGGCGAAGGAATTGCAGTTTGGGTAGGCTAATCGACCGGGAATGATCGCTGATTAACCGTATCCGGGTGTAGACGCGGGTTACGCCTTAGACTGTGCCATGGTGTGGTGTGTTCGAAGGGAAAACTGTAATAGCAGGGTAATCACTTCGGGCCAGTTTTAATGACAAACCAATCACCAGTACTAAAATGACATTAGCAGTTTAACATATAAGATAATATATAGGAGTAATAGGCCTACGGTAGTTGTACCTTGTACCAAATTATATATATCCCAGTCAGTGTACCGGTACCTGCCGGTAACACAATAACTACTGTTAGAGTTTACACATATAGGGCGAGCCACATTATATATACCCCACACACTTTGGGATAAAATATACATTAATATGAAGTTCAAAACAGATTTATACCTACCAGGCTAAGGTGGTATGTGTGATGACCAGTGAAGATTTATAGTGACATGCCTGTATAGCTAGTAATTATGTATACCTCAACAGAATTGAATGAATATGATCAAACATTAGTTATAATAACTCAGTACCACACTTTGGGATAAAATATACATTCATATTATGAAGTGTAAAATAGATTTATACCAGACTAAGGTGGTATGTGTGATGACCAGTGATGATTCATAGTAATAGTTATTATGAAGTGCAAAACAGATTTATACCAGACTAAGGTGGTATGTGTGATGACCAGTGATGATTCATAGTAATAGTAATACGTAGTAATATTATACATAGTAATAGTAATTTCAATAGGTCTCCCTAAATGAAATTTGTTATAACTTGAAAACTAAAAGAGCTATTAAATAACGGTTTTCAGATTTGGAAATACCATTTAATCTTGCATTATAATCGATCATAAAAAGAATTTATACATATTTTGACCATAATGGTGTACCCCCCCCCCCCCCCCCCACATCTCATTTTTGTCAAATAAACTTTCTATCTCCATCAATAACTGTCGTTTTTTTATTTTACAATAATACTATATACTACCTGTCAACACGGGTTAACAAGAAAGTATCCCTGAAACAAGCATACTATAGTCAATTAGTCCTATCAAATACCATCCATATCTGTAGATAAGGAGCCAGAACTAACCAGTAGGAAAGTGGTTCAACCCTCTACCCATCCATCAGAAGTGGTTCAACCCTCGTACCCCTCCATTAATGCAAGCCTCCCACACTACTCCATTTTTTGAATAATGCATTGTGTACGAAAAGTGCAGACCAGTGACGTAATCATCTATACTTAATTTTAAAGCAGAATAATTTCTCCACCAGAAAAGTATCACATTTATTGGTGAATTGTCAAATCAATTAATTGGGAGTGATCCAAAACAGAGAGATATCATTTCTAGAAAACAGGTGGGAAAAGTATATCTTCCTTCATAGCAAAACAACATGTAGGCTAGTGTTGAACTAATTACAACAGTAGGTGCAGTTTTTAATTGTCTATCTAATGGTGTATTCATGGAAACGCGAAAACCAAGCGTTTAAATTTCTTTCTTTAAATGACTTTAAATTTCACTGATTCGCCCCTCCACACGGTTCAACCCTCCCTGCTATCCCCTACTTAGGGGGTTCTTTCTGCCTTGAAGGTGTTGGATACCTTTGTTACACGAGCCAAGCCGAAACACAGGCTAACCAATTCAATAACCTACATTTTAATTTCGGCCTCGTAGTCTCACCCTTATCGGCACCAAGTAAGCAGTAATGAGTCCATCCCATGTGTACCAAACCCGCGTAGACAATTCTACAATTTACTAGACAATCCGCGTTTACGTTGGTCAATTAAGAGGGGTACAAAGTTCTATAATATCGGTACATTTTGGTACAAAATATATCAGAAGAAATCGAAATATGTAAAACAATAAAAATTTCGATTAGAAATAGCGGAGATACACATGTTTGAAAATTCTATAGATTCCTATATATTTTAAGTGATTGTACTGAGTTACCCTTCTGAGTTTCTGAGTTACTCTCTCGAATCTTCCCAGCTATTGTTAGTAACTGTCTACTTAACATCCAAGGCAAGCGTGTAAACCTGGGGGGTTTCTCTCTGGTTGATATCAACGAATGAATGTAGAATTTATCACCAAAGTGTGGTACTGATTATTATAACTAATGTATGATCATATTCATTCATATCATTTTAATAGTATAATATTCACCCCCACGTGGGGTAAAATTGAAATATTGTAACAAGGGCATTATACAGAGAAAATTCAGTTGAGTTGATTTGAGGCGAGAGAGTCAAGAGATGTGCACTGGGGGCAGCTGAGCGCGTGGTATCGGTCGCAAATTTAGTTACAGTATCGATAGATAGATAGATTTATTTATACATTATGTAAAAACAATAACAAATACACCAAACAATGTACCGGTATAAAGGTATTGTCCAACATAACATATAGGATTACCCCTAAAGCTTTGCAGCTTATTTCCAAGGGGGTCCTTTATGTTACTTGGTTACAAATACAATATTACACTACGCTAACCTAAAACCAATATAAAACGTAATTACACTATGTACATGTACAACTTTACCGAGAGCGTGACAATGCCCGACTCAACGATAAAGATGTAATGTACAGAACAATTTATTATAAAACGTAATTACAGTATAAATAGTAAATAATTAATAAACTAATAACTTACTGTAGGACTATTGTGCCTATTTTTACATTGCACATGGTGGTGAGATTTAACTGCAGATTTAAAAGAATGTTCATTATTTAGGTTTTTAATTTCATTAGGCAGAGCGTTCCAATTTTTAATGCCGATAAAAAAGAAAGTATCAGATTCAAAGGATTTACAATTCGGGAGGTAGAAGTTTGAAGCACTAGCTCTGGTACTGTAAGAGTGTGTATCGCGTACTCTGTTGAATTTTTATTTTAGGTAATTGGGACATTTACCACTATACACTTTATGCACATGGTTATGGCGTAGCTGCTTAACTCTACAATTTAAGTTAAGTAGTCCAGATTCAGAAAAGTCATCTGGAGTTAGGTGGTGCCTAGGTTTGTAGTCTTTAATAAATCGTACTACTTTATTCTTAGCTACTTGTAATTTACATTTAAGCTGTTTGGTTAAGCCTTCATATCAAGAAGAGCATGCATAGTCCATGTGACACTGTATTAAAGAAGAGCAAAGTAACTTGCGGGAGTCGGTGTTTAAACTATTTTTATTTCTGTATAGAAACCTAAGCCTACTGTTAACTTTCGAGAAAATATTTTTCACTGTACTTTCTCCTGATAAGCAGTTATCCAATGTGGCGCCTAAATATTTAACTTCCTTTTTATTTTCAATCTTATGTCCATTACGAGTGACTTCAAACTTAGTTACCTTCTTTAACTTTCTCTTTTTTAACTTACAATACCTACTTAAGTTACTAACAGGTCTGTAATTACAGGGTTCTACTTTACTAGTCTTTTTATACAGAGGAACAACCTTAGCTAATTTCAGTTCGTCTGGTACTACATTATCTACGATAGAGTAATTAATAATAAAAGTAATAGGCACTTTAAGTACTTCAGCACCATCCTTAAGAAAACGGGCAGGTATTAGGTCTAGACCGGTACTTTTTGAGGCTGATAGGCTAAGTAGATTTTGGAAAACGAAATCCTCAGAAACGGGTTTTAAAAATTTCTTTTCTGAATTTTGTAACTTTTCTAAATAAAAATTATTTAGAGTTTCGGACCCTATACTATATTTATTACTTGATAACGGTAACTTCTTAACTAAATTAGAGGCAACATTAGTAAAATAATTATTAAATAAATTACTAACTAGAGTATGATCATGAATCAGCTCACCGTTATCTTGCAGAACAATATTCGATTTAGATTTAAGGTTTTTATAACCTAAAGATTTTAGGGTAGACCATAGACTTTTTGGATTATCTTTATTCTCACTTACTTTGTTGTACAAATATTCAGATTTAGCTTTTTTTATTTCCCGTTGGACAAGGTTTCTATATTTGCAGTAATTATTATAATCAGCTAAAACACGGTATTTCCTAAATTTATACAAATAGTTATCTCTTTCTCTGATATTACTAAGAATACCCGAGGTCATCCATGGCTCAGTGCGTTGTTTAAGACTAATTTCTTTAATTGGTGCTACAGTATTAAGTGCCTTTAAAAATATATCTTTAAAAACAGTGTACGCAAGGTTAATGTCAGCGGCCTTAAAACAGGGTTCCCAGTCAGAATTAACTAACAAACTTAAAAAGCGTTCCTTGCTGTAATTTTTCATAGACCTAACTGTTACTGTTTTATGATCCCCGAAAAAAGATTTTTGTGTCTTTCTTGTGCAAAAAACTATACAATGATCGCTTAGACCTATAGGTAAAACCCCAGATTGAGAAATAATATCGGTATTATTACAAAGGATGTGATCTAATAAAGTAGAAGTTTTACTGGTAATTCTGGTAGAATCCCGAATAATTTGTTTTAAACCAAACAAATTTAAAATACTTTGGTATTGTTTACAGATGGGGGATGCTTTGTGATGGTAACAGATATTAAAACCACCTAAGAAATATATTTCACAGTCTGAACTAAGATTACATAAAATTGTATTTTCAAAATTTTGGAAAAAATCTGATTGTTTAGGGGGCCGATATTAAGTACCGATTAAAATAGGTTTAGTTTTAGGAAGTAAAATTTCCACCAGTACAACTTCATTACAAGTCTCTAAATCTTCCCTACGATTAAAAGCTAAATCACATCGAATGTAAGTACAGACACCACCACCGTGTCTGTCCCTATCCTTACGTAAAACTACGTAATTATCAATATAAATTTCTCCATCAGAAACGCTATCATGAGCCAAGTTTCAGAGATTGTTAAAACTGCTGGATTGGATTTATTGATTAAAATACGAATTTCGGAAAGTTTTAGAAGCAGAGATCGTGCATTTAAATGCAAAAAATGCAGACCTTTTTTCTTAAAAAATGTAAAAGTTTCACTCTCAGCATCACTTGGAGTTTGCAGAGGCGATGTGAGGAATGAATCGTCGGTTTCCGATTCTAAAATAGTATCATGAAAGGGAAGTTCGGTAAAAATACAGCTATTGCAGAGAAAACTTGGCTCAAGATTGTTTCTGGTGGAGAATAAATTACTGCTTTTCCTACGTTAACATTTTAAATGTACAAATGTGTCACAACTCTCGCATTGGATGATCTTTCTCTGAGAGTTTGTTCCTCGTTGACAGACGGGACATTGATCTTCGGGGCCCGCTTCCTGCTGGGTCCTGGGTTGGTCTCAATATCCCCAGCCAGAGACAGAAGACAGAGTTTGGCGATTAGGCCTCTAGTTCGTGGAGAGGAGACCCAAGATCTTCTTCCCCGACGAGAGCAGTAGAGGCTAAATCCACTCGTCGACCACATCTCCATCGATTCGGCGCGGCTGTTCGAAACGGTAGCGACAGGGTGTTCGGCAAACCAGTCCAATATGGGTATTGGGTGGGTTGCAGGGTTACCCTGCGGATTGGATGGTTCTGCCACAACGAAATGGCCCAGAACGATGACAACTGTGGAGATTAAGAGCGGTGACATTGTGCTGTCTGGCTGTAGTCTGACTCAAAAGATAAAAACTGGATAGGCCAAGTACCGGTATCTTTCTTGGTCTTATTGTCGGCAGGCCTACAGCTATTATATTGTCGGCAGTGGCATTCGGGGGAGAGCGTGTGGAATGGGGTTGAGATTTTGCAGACGAGGTGGTGGAAACCGTGTGAGGTCGCGTGCTTAATGTGGTGGCGATTGCATTGGCCGGCCAGCTTCCACACTGAACTGGCAAATCCGGGACCATCGGCATACCATTGCGATATAAAGTTCAGGGTTGTTCAGAGTGGAAGGCTCTGTAGGCAGCAATGTCGGCACTTTTGAAGTTGTCAGGATGGGCTGATATAACGGTTTCCATTAGGGGTTTTTCATTTACTAAATTCAGGGCTAATGTTGAGGAGGCAGATTTATGGATACAGAGCATTATTTTTATATGTTGCTTTTTAATTTTGTCGAGTTCCTTGAAGTTATTTAATGTGAGATATTGACCAAAACTTCTTATGAGGTAAAGTGATGTCAGGGCTATCTTTATATTGAAAAGTTTTAGTCCGGTTTCGATTGAAAGTAGAGGTAAATTACTTCGGGATCCAATTATTGAGAAAGTGGAAGATTTCCTTTGTTGGATATGTTATTCGGAGACACATAGGGAAGGCTGTAGAGTTAAACCTAAATATTCGTAACGATTTGTTATAATGAGGGGGGTACCATTGTATGTAAAATTATAATTTTTAGTGATTTCATTATTTTTGTTTTCTTGATGTTTACAGTCATACCATTTAGGATACGTTACATTTAGGCATGTTGGAGTTCGGCTCGATCAGTTGAGTATAAAATCAGGTCATCCGCGTAGAAAATGAGCTTTATTAGATTACAGACATTTAAAATTGTGTGGGCAAGGTCGATAATGAATATAAGGAAGCAGGTTGGTGAGAGACAGTCTCCTTGGAGGATTCTGCAGAGCTGCTTAATAACTTTGGATAAACGGAGGCCATCGTAGATTCTGATGGAGTTGTCTAGTAGTTCTTTAATAATGTCATAGGTCTTCCCATGGATTCCGAGTTGGTATATCTTGTAAAGGAGGACCACCCTACTGACGATGTCGAAAGCCTTATGGAAGCTTTCCCTTTACCAGGGTTTTTAAACACCATCCAGATATCAGATAGGGGCTGATCCACGGGCTGGCGGGTGGATCTCCCAGGTAGAAAGCCAAATTGAAAATTGGGTATAAGATGAATTATATTTCGAATGACACGTTTGTTTATGATGGCAGTAAGGATCTTAAGTAGAAAGGATAGAAGGGCTATGCCTCTATAATTGTCGGGGTCGTTGACCTCCTTGCCTTTATGCTTATTTAATATTGAGATTATACTTTGCTTCCAGAGTGATGGTATCTTACCTAGGTTAAAAGACATGCATTGAATAGGAGAACCATAAATGGTATAACGAAATGGGCCACGCATTTTAAGTGTTTGTAGAGTAGACGATCTGGGCCAAAAAGATTTTGTTGTTACAGATTGTATAACTTCGTCAGGAGTAATTCATTTCATTTTATATATATATTTCAATCATTTTATAACTTTAGTGCATAAAATTGAAAAATACAAACTTTACTCCGTAATTAATATTGCCATTGTTACATTTAATACATAAAATATAAACTAAACTTATTTCTTACTTAATATTGCCATTGTTACATTTTAGCACAAAAAATATTGGTGATGGGTGCCAGAAAGGGACTACAGAACTAAAATTAGCATAACATATAAATAGCATTTGCGATGTTGGATAGCCCTTTAAATTTTAGGAAACTAGTAAAACTAGGTACTAGTAAAAGCATAAGTGTAGGCTATAAGGCCAGTTTACAATCATTTTTGTATTATAGATCATAGATCACTGTTTTGGCAAATAAAAATGAGTAATTATTCGATATTGAATCCAACCGAATACAACTAGACAGAATACACAGATAAAATATAATACATAATGGAAACCATAAATTCAAACTTAGTTTTTAACCCCAAATCAATCCAAGCCAGGGCGCATCTCTGCCTTGCATCCTAAAGTGGTAGCTAAATGAGTACTGGAGTTTCCTCTGGGGAGTAAAGTTCTGGGGTGACCGCACTGGAAATAAGTCGTCAGACTTTGTGCGTAATCCCTGGCCTAGCGGCCGAAGAAAATTTACTTTTACTTTTTTTAAAGTAAGTATAGATGGTTTTGGGATTTACTATTATTGACAGAAGTTGAGATAGACGGTTTTGGCAAAAATATAACTCCTTAGGATTTAATAATTACGTCTTAAGACTTGGCTAGAAAGATGCGCCTCGTTTTTCTGATTCCAAATATATGCATATGTCCTTTTTCGAAAATAATTGACTTAGACAGTTTTGGCATTTAAGGGCCGAGTTGGTCAACGTCTGTCTATCATTAGGGTTACCTAGTAGAATCGGTTCACTAAAACGTTATATTTCGTGTACTATCTGCAATCGTATTACATATATCCTGGAATATATACAGCCTTTAGGTGCTGTAGGTGCATCTGACACTATTTCAACCCAATTTTTCGGTTTTACCAGTGATATTATTGGTTATCCACCAATAATGGAAACCCCCCACCCATGATGTGACATGGCAAAATGTCTGCGAACCCCGAACACGAATTGTTTTCTACATTGTTAGAGCAAATGCGGGTTGATCGTGAGGGGGAACATCTTAGACGAGAGGAAGATGCAAAGCGACAACACCATGAGTTTATTCAGTTAGTTTAAGTTCTATGAGGAGATGGCAATGTGACACATCAGGATCAGACTCTGCCCCTACATTGAGATCAAACCCGACCTCCTAGTGCACGAATATCTCAAACTACACACACCCGTTCTGCTGCCACTGCCCTTCCTCAAAAACTTAAACATCAGGACACATATCAGGAGACAGAATTTTCGGATCACACAGGATTTCACCACGCTACAGCATATGCCACCATTAGATTATGATGAACAGATGGCCAGACTTCGATCAACAGTCAGCGATGATTTAAAGCGGATGATTGAACACGATGCAATTGAAATTCAAGCTGTAAATTCAGATCAAATGATGAAACTGTTGATGAAACTGTGGATTTGATTGGTCGTTATCTATGTAAACGCCATAATCCATGGGTGGATCATATATGATTTGAAGCTCGTAAACAATGCCAAGGGGAATATTTTGATGATTTCTATCTGTCACGCTGTGATTTGGCAAAAAATGCGGATATCTATCAGGAATGCCATGACAAACGTATTGTGATCCGGATACAAGCCAGCCTCTAGGGAGGTTGCCCACCATCTATCTGAAAAGTGAAGAATTCCCAACTCTTCCAGAAACACTTGATTTCTGCTGAAAAGCTGAATCCGCATGGAATAGTGATAAAAGAGGAAGTTCTTCTTCTGTTAATAGAGTCGCTAGATCCAGATCCCACCGGCATCCAAATCTCGACCAGATAAGTTGAAATCACCACAGAGAGCTTTTTCTCCTAGTCATGGATGTGGCAGATGTGGTGATGAAATTCATAAAGGCCACATTGCCCAGCTGAAAAGGCGAATGCAAATACTGCCATGCCTGTGGACATTTTGCCTCAGTTTGTATTTAAAAGAAGGCAAATTATCTTCAACAGGGTCTGCTAAACCTATCGCAAAGACTCATTCAGTTCAGATATTGAGAAACAAAATCTGTAGTTAATACTCCCCAAATTCAGGTAATTATCTGTCCAGAAGATTTTGCAGCTTAATAGGGTTAAAGAACGTTTGATACCATATTCATTTACCACAGCATAGAAGAAGGGAAGTGAACATTACATTCCGTATGCATTCTCTTGTGCTCTCATTCAGGGCCCCACTGCTGAAGACCAGATCTCTGAGGAAGATTTAACTGGCTTAATGCGTGCATGAATATGCATAAATGAAATGAGGGATAATTCAGATGAGATTGTCAACCACATCTTGAAGGACTTAAATAATGTTGCAGATGATGACCCAGACCATAAACAGTTAATTGATTTCATTACAAATGGATTCCCAAAAACATTGTCAAAGTTTACCCGAGAACTCAGGAAATTTTGGAAAATTCGTGATGATCTTCATTTGTCTGATGACAACTTTATTATGTACGGCTGTTGTTTGGTCATACCTCAGCTTAAATGCAGAGATATATTAATGTTTCTCCAATATATTAATGTTTCTCCATGAATCGTACCAGGGAATGAAGAGAACAAAGAGAAGGGAGCGCAAAACAGTCTATTGGCCTGGCATAAATGTAGATATTGTCAATCTTGTACAAGAATGTTCCTGCTGTCAGGTGCGCAGCCCATCCCTCCCCGCCCGCTGAACCAGAACTAACAGATCCACCTCCAACTCGTCTTTTCCAGGAGGTTGCTGCTGATTTTTCCGAGTGTGCTGGAAAACACATTCTTGCATATGTGGACCTTTTTTTGGATGCCCAGATGTTGTTTCATTTGGTAAACGTTTTCCAACTACCTCATTACTAAAAACTGCCCTTTGTCAAATCTTTAGTTACACTGGGATCCCGGTAAAGTTGAGATCTGATGGTGGTTCCCAGTTTACTTCTCGTGAGTTTGAAAAATTTGCGCATGATTGGAATTTCAACCATATTTTGCATGCTCCCTGATATCCTCAGAGTAACGGACTCGCTGAGTCTGCAGTTAAAGTGATGTCTAATTTAGTTGCAACCTCAACATCCTACGGAAATCTGGACATTGATGAATTTCATAAGGGTCTTATCGAATATCGAAATACGCCAAGGGATCATGGTCAATCCCTGGCTCAATTGTTGTATGGTAGACCACTTCGCTCATGCGTACCCACCCACCATTCTGCTTTTGATAAAAAGTGGAAAGAGATTAACAGGAGTTTAGATGATGAAGCCAGGATGCCTAGTACAAACTCCAAAAAAAGGCCGTTATCACAGACCTTCCCAGGATGCCTAGTGCAAACTCCAACAGGAGGCCGTTATCACAGACCTTCCCAGGACGCCTAGTGCAAACTCCAACAGGAGGCCGTTATCACAGACCTTCCCAGGATGCCTAGTGCAAACTCCAACAGGAGGCCGTTATCACAGACCTTCCCAGGATGCCTAGTGCAAACTCCAACAGGAGGCCGTTATCACAGACCTTCCCAGGATGCCTAGTAAAAACTCCAAAAGGAGGCCGTTATCACAAACCTTCCCAGGTTGCCTAGTACAAACTCCAACAATTGTCCATTATCACAGACCTTCCCAGGATGCCCAGTGCAAACTCCAACAGGAGGCCGTTATCACAGACCTTCCCAGGGCGCATTAGCCAATATATATCGGCCTTCCCCAAGGTGACCTTTACTAACAGGCCTTGCATCCCAGAAAACTGCTAAATTAGCCTAGGCCAGCTCGCCCTCATCAAAAATGGCAAGAGATTTCCTAGTATTGTTATTCAATAGGGAAAGCCCAACTAACAAGAAAGTACATTCTGTGCCAAGTTTACTCTGCTATGTTAGGTGGTGGGCCTTCCGAATAAATTATAATTACAGTGTGCTGCAGTCCACTTTGGATAATTAAATTTGATAACAAATTAACTGTGATTTTTGTACGCAAAGTTGTTCAATGGAGTGGGACTCAACTGCGCCCATGTGAAGAATACAAGGATTTCACTTTTCATTCGACTTTTTATTGGAATTTTATATATGAAGATTTTTCATTTATTTTAATTTATCTTTATTAAGTGTTTTATAACACTTATTTCTGCCTTATGTTATTGTAACGAATAATTATAAATTATACTGAAGTTGTTATTGTTGTTGTATTGCTTTTAACATAGGTTTGTTTGCTAACCCTGATATAGAATTGTCTCTGGGACCGGATTCACCCCAACTTGCGGGATTTGCGTACTCTCCGACACCCAGGATAGCGTGAACCCCTGACAACACCCATGCCGATTCGTCTTCATATATCATCCATCTGAAACATAATGGGAATGTTGTTAAATATCATACCTTTTGGTACTAACTACCTATCTACGGGATTTCTGGAGCCCATGGAGGCCACATGGGTCTAGTGATGGTTCGGAGCTGCGTTTACCATAGGTTGGGTTGTATATAGTAATATTTATTACCAATAATGTAGAGTTTTGACAGGACAGAATGGCCTTAGATGGCATTATATCTAATTATTTATTTAACCCGAGTTAAATGTTTTTTACCCAATATTCATTAGTAAATTACAATCTGGTGAGGCCAAATACTCCTGCATCACATACGATATAGGTCCTTAACTCAGGACCAAAAGGTTACTTATCCCATAGCCAATGCGTTCCAAATTATATGCAGAAATAATTTAGAATAAATTAGAAGAAATTTCTTAGACTCGATGTTGTAAATCTATGCGGGTCTCAATGTACCATACGTCTAATGTATATTCGTAACCTAATGGTGGATTTATATGTAACAGACATATAAATATTGTTGAAAGCAAAATCCAAAATATAGTTGCAATTAATTTCAGCTATAAACATACATTCCACCTTCTTCCTCCTGATAAACCCAATAAATTGTCGTACTGATCGATATTTGTAATATTTAGATTTGCATGTAAATAGAGGCAGAATCCCCTAAGGCGAATTTTTTCGATTTTCATGTTTTTGACTTTTTGGGTAATTCGATATCGGCTTTTTCGTCTGGCAGAACCCCGAAGCTTTTCTACCAGCCATTTTTAAGTTAAGCCAAAGACAGTTCCCCGTAACTTATGCCCACTTCGAGGCACAACCCCACAAGTCAATAATTGGCTTGCAAAACACCGTAAATTCAACTATATGAAATTCAGTCCATCTGGTAAAACCCCTTAATTCAGAAAAACCAATCTGTAAAACTACTTAAATCAGAAATAATAACCTGGCAAAACCCTGTGATTTCTCATTTATATACTATACTGGTTTGTATTGGGGCCAGGACACAAACATTAATGAGGGAACACAAACATTAATGAGGGACACAAATATTAATCAGCAGGGATACAAACATTAATGTAGGACTTGGAAGCAAGGGGGGCACTTGATGCAAATTACAGTAACAACAAAACAATAGACGAAAGTCAATAGGCTACGGTTACAGTTATATTTTTTTATTTTGTCAAAGTGCATTAAATGTTGCACATCCATTAAAACATCATACGACAGTAGATCAAACAACAATATCCAATAGACATCAATAACCAACAAGACAACAATCAATAGACATTCGACATAAAAATTTGTGTGCCCAGGTCACTGGTGGAAACATATTAAGATTAATTAACATATTATTATTATTATATACATTGGTGGAAATATTTGGCTATAATACTACATTGATAACCTGAAAAAGATCGCCCCCCCCCCCCCCCCCCCCCCTACTTAATCAATAGACATTGAACACATAATTTATTTAACAAAATTAATTTGAAAAATGGTTAGAATAAATAATCCATAAATATTCAATGGCTCTGAAATGTGTATTCCGTATTACTCAGTCTATCTATACTCTATACATTATAATCCAAACGTTTAAGGAACTGGTAGAATTGTACTAAATCCAATCGGTGGATTCGATACTCAAATGTGTGAAGGAAGTCCGAGTCAATGGAAACGGTTGGGATATGATAACTCGTGGAGCCTGAATGGCAATCTCGTGTCTCTACGCTGAATGCTTTCTAGTAAGATAGTTTAACCACCTCTATTAGGCAATCAAATATCGTTCATCGTTCTGTCGTTTCTAACAGCGCTTTGCAGCAATGCATAAGCGACTACGTCGCCACTAGTTCCGGTATCATTGTTAGCATTTTGTCGAATCCGCACTTATCCTCAGACTCGAGCAACCCCACCCCACCCCCCCCCCCCCCTCCCCTTTTATTGATAATACATAAGCGACTACGTCGCCACTAGTTCCGGTATCATTGTTAGCATTTTGTCGAATCCGCACTTATCCTCAGACTCGAGCAACCCCACCCCACCCCCCCCCCCTCCCCTTTTATTGATAATACATAAGCGACTACGTCGCCACTAGTTCCGGTATCATTGTTAGCATTTTGTCGAATCCGCACTTATCCTCAGACGAGCATTAACACTCTAACCGTTGGTCGATTCCTCCTTGACTGTAAACATCTGATACGACTGATACAAGGTCATTCTCCTCATACCTGAACCCACCATATTTTTGTATAGGGGCCTACGTACATCATTTTCTTCCATTGTTAGTACCATCGTAGTAGGCTTATTGGAACATTGTCATGGGTTTGGTACTGGCTCCGGGTACCCCCGTTCGCCATATTCGCTGCTCCCTGTCGCTTGTCATTGTCCCAGGTACTATCAGTTCGCCGTATAAATAAGCAAGTATACAACAATAGTGCTGGAATACTTGTACCGGTAACTGCTGCACTGTACTACAGTACTAATGTAGCAGTACCTGCTAACAAACTTCCTATTTACACAGAGATAGTATTGGGTATCTGAATGATGATATCAATGGGATTCCAAGGCATGCAGTGACGTCACGACCAATCACAGATCGTTTTCAAATTTTTAAAAATTTTTATACTGAAAACACCAATATCTCGGCTATTTTAGCATATATTGAATTCTGTAAACGTCATTGTGTTTCCATGATCTTATTGCATCTAATTAATCTGGTTTTGAATTTGAGTCCTAGGTTAGTCGCCCTCCAAGCCATCCCTGCTGATCGACGCCGCACGGTGGAACGTACGGTATCCCACAAGACGGGGGGTTGGTTAACGGCTCAGCCCTCCGTGGTAGACCACACGGACCTGGACCCGGAGGTATTCCGGGACAACCTTGCCCTGAGGTATGGTCTGACGCCGCCGGGCCTCCCGGCAAAGTGTGAGGGGTGTGGGGACCCGTTCACAACAACCCACGCACTTAATTGCAAGTCGGGAGGCCTTGTTATAAAGCGGCACGATGAGGTGCGTGAGGTTTTTGGTGATCTCATCGCGTCCGCCTTTGGCGGCTCGTCGGTCCAGAGGGAGGTAACACTGTCCACTGGTTACCTGGACAGACTGGGTCGCGAGGTCGGTGGGGTCAGGGCTGATCTTTTGGCGCGAGGAGTCTGGGCCAATCAGAGGGTGGCGTCTTTCGACATTGCGGTTGTAAACGCCGACGCCGACGCCCCCTCTTATTCCAACCGGTCCGTAGACTCCATTCTAGAACAACGGGTTCGCGCCAAGAAGGTCCATTATAGCGCGGTGTGCGAGGACAGGAGGATCTCCTTCACCCCCCTAGTAGGTACCACCGACGGGGTGTGGTGCAAGGAGGCAGAGATCCTGATCTGCCACCTCGCTGAGACCCTCGTTGCCCAGCGGCAGGGGATGCGGGAACGTGGCCTTGCTTGCGTTTGCGTCCTTGGGGGAGTTCGGAGGCGGCTTCAGTTCGCGCTCCTCCGCTCCAACTCCCTGTGTTTGCGTGGGGGTCGGCGGTCCTGGAGGTGTCTCGGGTTCGGGGACGGAGCTGGTCTGCGTGGGTCTGACTTACCAGATAATTATTGATTTGGTGGTGGCATTCTTGCTATTCCTTGGTGGTGCGATTTTTAATTGCTTTTAATTGTTTGTTCGTTACTTTAATATTGTGTTATCCTGTACAAGTTTTGAATTTGAGTCGTGAACCCCATTATGAACAATTGCGAATCTAATTTTATTTTTTATTTGTAGTTAGTTGTGCACTTAAACAATCTAGAACAACCTAAAAATGACGCGGTGACATACTGGAAATGTAATAGCCGAATCTACATAGTAAATGTATTATGTTTGCACATGTATATAGAGCCTACTGAGAAATAATGTCGCACTGCGATATCAAGTTTGAAAATTTGCCGCACTGGCGATTTGGTAGTGCGAAATTAATTCCATACAAATAAATAAAAAGTACAATCATTTGGTTACTTTTATTTTGTGGTAGGCCAATATATTCAAGCAAAATGTAAGATTTCAAGCATAAAAGATTTTGTATCTTTGGATAAAGATTTACAAATAGAATGTTCTAGAATATGGTTCATTTATTAAATATTATATATTGCCTTCAGCGATTTAGAAAACATGTATCCTTGAATCGTCCATCAGGTCAGGTCAGGTATTCTAGGTCATTGATCAAGAAAACTTGCCACCTCCATGCAGCATAAAGGAGGTGCCACCTGTAGCTGCATAGACCCTCTTACTAGGGCAAATCTGGTCCTGTAACTAGGACCCCCTTCGTTCTGGGATAAGGACGCCCTTGGTCCTGGATTAAGGACCCATATACTTGGCTGCAGGGGTATATGGCCTGACCAGGCAGATGGTGATCTACCAATGGCTGGTTAGGAATAGAGTGTTCTCATGTCCACTCTGAGGGCACTTCACTGCGACCTGCACCTGGCAGCAAGGGTACAGGGCATGACCCAGCAGATGAGCTGCAACAGCCAATGGTGGGTCATGTACGCCAGAGTAGATATGGGTGATGGGCCTCATATCTGACTCCATTGCGACACCCACCCTGTGGAATGGCAAACCAGGGTGTGGTATTTGCCCCGAGAGCTGACTCGGCAAAAAAGCACCCCCCAACCCCCACTATGGATTACATTAGCAATGCGGAGGTCCGGCCACTAGAGGCCAGTGGAATTACCGGACACAATCGGCCTCACAGGCGTCAGTTAACTCCTGACCGGCTGCCTGTCTCACCCCCTACTGGAGAGAGAGCAGCCAACAATTCTTTGAGTCCCTTTCCTGATGACCTTTCTGGCCCAAACCCTGGGTCACCAGGGAGGCCAGATTGTGATGGGGAGAGGGATTCTGGAGTTGGAGGCTACTCTCATGTTCCACCCCGACCAACAAAGCCATTGGTGAATCTGAGGCAAGTCACTAGACTAGCCTCAGTAAACACCCTAACACTCGGGTCCCCAATGCGACAAGGTGAGCTGACTGCCTTGGCAGATAAGCTTTCTCTTAGCGCAGTGGGTGTTCAAGAGCACCGAATGCAGACTGGACAGACTGATGAGGTTCTGATTAAGGACATGGGGAGCGGTTGGCGACTCGCCCTCACGTCAGCAGATGATAGTGGCAATGGTGGAATTGGTCTATTGATGAATCCAACTGCACATGCAGCATTGGACAAAATAGACCAAATCTCTAACCGCATCATCCGTTGCCACTTCTCATGTTCTGGAAGACTGGCTAAGAAGTTTCCTAAGGTGGTTCTGATTGTGTGCTACTCTCCAACTAGTGTTGCCCCTGTAGAGGAGGTGGAAAATTTCTACCACAATCTACAAGCAGCAACTGATGGAGTGGATCAGCATGCATTCTTAACATTCCTGGGAGACTTTAATGCAAGTCTGCATCAATCACCTACATCGCCCTGGGTCTATAGCAATAGTGTTAACCGAAATTCTGTCCATCTTCAGGATTTTATCTCTGGAAATGGATTGTTTTCGGCTGGAACCCAGTTCAAGAAGCGAACTGGAAAGCTATGGACTCATAGTGGACCCAGTGGTCACAAGTCCCAGATAGACCATATTCTGTTTCGTAGGAAATACAGGAGCTCTATACAAGACTGTAATGCATTTACACTTCGACCCTTCTCCAGTGATCACCGCCTTATTGTGGCCAAGGTAAGACTTAGTCTGCGTGCTAGCAGAACAACGAAATCTGCCTTGCCACGGCATGACTGGTCCTCTCTGTTGCAACAGGCAAGTGTGAGATCCAGCTTCACACTACAGCTGAGCAACAGGTATGAGGCTCTTGCCTCTGAGGCGGCAGATCACTGTGAGGGCTATACTGCCTTTACAGAAGCAGTTAAGTTAGCAGCTGCAGAAACAGTTCCTGTATACCCTCGAAACAGGAAAAGGGCCCCCTGGACTGACAACAAAATTCAGAAGTGCCGAAATGACCTCTATAAGGCGCAGAAAGAGTCCCGACCCAAACAGACTACAGCGGCCAAGAATGCAGTTAAAGCTGCATCTAGGTCCCTGAACAGGCAGTACTCTGTTAATCTACCGGAGCTAATAAACCAACAGGTTAATGCCATCAATGATGCTGACGACAGCAGGCAATCATCCCAGGCATGGAAATCGATCAATCTTCTTACTGGGCGGAAAAGCCAACCAACCACCAAGGTTAAGGCTGAATCACCAGCCGATCGCCTCAATGGTTGGAAAGCCCACTTTGAAAAGCTCCTCAATAATGACAGGGTTTGCCTGATAACTTTATAGAAGTAAAAGTGTCTGAGTCTGTACTCCCAGATATTCCCATTGGCGATATCTCCTTTGCAGAAGTGAAGGCTGCTGCAAAGAGCATTAAGACCAATCGTGCCAGTGGAGTAGATGGTGTTCCCCCTGAGGTCTTTAAAATACCTGAGTGTTTAAAGCTCATCTATCCCATCATAGTAGACATTTACCGTACAACAAGAGTCCCACAAGAAATGAAAACAAATAAGTTGGTGCCAGTTCCCAAGAAGGGCAACCTAACACTCTATGGTTCTTTTCGGGGAATCTCATTGATCTCGATTGCTGCAAAACTATACAATAGAATTCTATTAAATCGCATCAGGGATCCCATTGAGAGACTGCTACGTGGAAATCAGAATGGGTTCCGTAAAGGTCGTGGGACCATGGAGCCCATTTTGGCACTTAGAAGGATAATTGAAGAGTTATCAAAAAAGAAAGACAGGCATCTGGCTGTTATCTTTGTTTACTTCTTCAAGGCCTTTGATTCAGTCTCTCGTTCACGTATGTTCAGCATACTTTCATTATATGGGATTCCTGATGAAATTATTGCAGCAATCAGATCAGTATACGATGGTTCGACAACATTTGTGTCTACTGTTGATGGTGATACAGAACCATTTGAAGTGTTATGGGGCGTCCTCCAAGGAGACACACTTGCACCATTCTTGTTCATTATTGTGGTTGACTATGTTCTACGCATGTCCTTAGATCATCATAATGATGATGGGGTGATGATAACTCCACCTACTGGCTCCAAAAGTCGAGGAAATCCTGCCAAGTACCTAACTGATCTAGACTTTGCTGATGACTTAGGAGTACTCTCAGAATCATTAGAGGGAGCCCAGCGGCTCCTCAGCTCATTAGAACATGCTGCTTCTAGTGTTGGTCTTTTTATTAACTCCAGAAAGACCAAAATTCTGACAGTTAACTTTGAAAGTCCTCAGCAAGTCTCTGATCGGATGAGCATAAGCTCAAAGGATGGTATGCTTGAGCATGTGGACGACTTCTGTTACCTGGGATCATGGATCCGGAAGTCAGGTGAGGACCTTCGAATACGTAAGGGAAAGGCATGGGCAGCCTTGAATAGGCTTTCCAGGATTTGGAAGTCACCTAGAGTTAATCGGAAACTTAAGGTCCGATTATTCAGAGCAGCAGTAGTTCCAGTACTCCTCTACGGGAGTCCATGCTGGGCTCTAACTGCTGAGGACACCAAATCTCTGGATGGCACATTCACAAGAATGCTACGCCGGGTACATTGTGTCAAGTACAATGCACACATCTCCAACCAGACACTATATAACATTGGAGGTGTCTCATTGATTCCCCCAAGCTTGACACTAGAACAAAATCGCCTCCGCTTTGCAGGACATTGCTTTCGCCGTGAGGACCAGCCAGAGCAGCAGCCTCATGGAGTGAATAAGCATGGTGGACAGCCCATGACTTTCTTGAGACGCATCTTAAAGGACACTGGCCTTAAAGATGCGGATGATCTAGCAAATGTCATGGGTGATAGGGAGTTGTGGCGGTGCAATTTTGTTGACAAGCCGGCACAGCATTCTTAAAAATGCAGCTGCAATGCAGCATGCCGATCCTAGTAGTAGTAGTCCATAACGTCCAGTTAACAGCGAATTAACTGTATTCCAAGACATGGTGTCTCTGACTATTTATTAATGGATGATTTTGGGGCTACCTTTTCTAACATCACATTACATATTTATTGATCAAAAAAACATATATTAGACCCCGCATTGATATTTGTTTGGTGCAACTGTTCTTAAAAATTCAATGATATTTTAATTGTGAATATTAAGTTACAATTTATACTTACCGTCCACACTCAACTATAATACTAGAGACAGCATCATCAATTTGTAAATACGAAAATGGTATCGAGGCAAATCCATCGACAGTAATGTGGTAACCTTGAAAATTGTCATCAACATAAAACGTTATCCTCGGAGCCAAGCAATCACCTGTAATTGATGCTTTAATCTGGAGGATTGAGGACGCCGAATTATGATTGAGTGTAGGGGTAACCAAATCTGAATAAATGCCAGGATTGAGGATAATGCTATCGCCTTGATAGTTGGGTAAGCTATAATATTATATAACAAAATGTGAAATTTTAGAATAAAGCATTCCAATACCGACAAACATATACATACAAATGAATTACATGGTATTCCAGATCAAATACATTATATACTGTATGTAGAGTTAGCTATAGTCATAGTTCTATTAAATAATATAAATAATGACCAAGTCTAAGTTTGGATAACTATTGTGGGCTTCACTGGCTGACAAGAAAGAAAAAACGTGTTGTTGGGATGAATAATTTATTTTTAACTAGAAAGCCAGCAAGCTGGCTTTAAAACGAACCTGTCCCTCAAACCAGTACTCTGAGTGAGCGAAAATGAAAACACGAAAATTGCCATCAACTCAACGATATAAACACCAACTGCTGGTACATGAGGGCCTAGTAAGCTACTACTATTTATTGAATGGATAGCCCAAACTGCAGAGAAGTATATTACTTGCCAAATTTATTACTCTCTCACTCTATCCCAGACAGTAAACAAACACGTTGTGGGGTCTTCGAGCAGCACGTGTCCAAATGTTCAATGAATGAACAGCGACTAATTAACAAATTTATGAGAGACTCATTGACCAGCTACCGACAGATCAATATTGTGACATATATTTTAGTTTAATGTTTGATTCAATTAGAGGCACAAATTAAAAAGGCTACAAATATATAGGGGTGAATAATTAAATTAATCACCCATTAAAAGGTAGCCAAATATAAGTTGCAATCTATATAAATTTTTAAATTCAGTAGTGTGCGTGTGTTGTGTATTGATTCCGTAGATTTCATGTTGTAATAGCGTTCATTAATTTAATTTCTATTTAATTATTCAGGCATACTAATACCCACATTAAATTAGTTCGTGTGTGTTAAGTGTGTAATGGAGTGTGTAAGTGTGTAAGTGCAGTGGACGTCATGCTGGAATACATGTTTTATTGGAAGGCTCTTGGAGTAGGTATACTGGTGGATAGTATTAATGACATTTATTGCTCTTCATGGCAAAAAATCCATTCTGTACTGTAGATAGGCTGTATTGTAGACTGTATTGTTAGTGTTAGGTATATGGCGTAATGCCAACCACAGTACAGTAGTTCAGACTGACAGAGAGACCGACAGACAGACAGACTAGATTTATGTAAACGTGTAAACTGACATCAGAAATGAAATCAGCAACCCTTAAAACCCCCATAGCGAGAATGTTGGTTAGTTAGTATACTTTCTTAAGTTTTCACAGACTGACTGACAGAAAGACCGACAGCCAGACAGACTAGATTTTTTTAAACGTGAAAACTGACATCTAAAATAAAATCAGCACCCATTAAGACCCCCATAACGAGAATGTTAGTTAGTTTGTATTCTTTTTTAAGTTTTGACAGACTGACTGACTGACAGAAAGACCGACAAACAGACAGACTAGATTTATGTAAACCTGAAAACTGACATCAGAAATGAAATCAGCACCCCTTAAAACCCCCATAGCGAGAATGTTAGTTAATTTGAATTATCTTTTAAGTTTTGACAGACTGACTGACAGAATGACCGACAGACAGACAGACTAGATTTATGTAAACGTGAAAACTGACATCAGAAATGTAATCAGCACTCCTTAAAACCCCCATAGCGAGAATGTTAGCGACAAGTTCTAATTATTAACCATATTTCGTAAGATATATTTTAAAACATTTATTTATTAATAATGCAATAACTGAATAACCAGATAACGGAAAGACAAATCGAATTGAAACTTTTAATTACTAATAATAATTGTGGTGAGAGGTGATGGAAATCAAGAATATATGTTATGTTATAGAGCACGTGTTGGTAGGCACAGGCAAATGAATTGATGTCTGTTGAGATGTATTGAAGGAGCACTATTCCTTCTACTGGACTACTATGTCCTTGTGTACTAGCCTAGGCACTACTGGCTTGGTCAAAGACTTTAGCTTGCAGTAATGTAAAACTTCAAGAAATATTATTGGGCACGGCTGCCCTTGCCATGCCTTAGGCTCTATGGGGGAGAATGGAATCAGCGTATGGATTTACAATGTTAATTATGTTTAAATCAATTAAAAATACATTTATTAACGCAAATCACTTGAAAAAATAAAAAACTATAATGGGATGGGGTACATGGATTCCAGATATCTAATTTCAGTGCAAAATAACTTTAATCGTATGGTGCTAAACAATTAATTTCCATGGAGAGACCGTTCAAAATGACTCAACCATACAATTTAGCTGAAGATATTAACTTCGATTATGGCTTCCGACATTTATGGCTACCGACACACACACACACACACACCTATACGGGTTAACTATGGATTCTGTGGACAAGCTCACAACCAAGGGATCTGTGGACGTACTTATTTATTAAATATCTAGAGAACTATCCAATGAAAATCCTTCAAATTTTCAAATTAGCTTCCTAATAAGTAATGGGAAATGTTTGCTTTTCAAAATTTAAAATTTTTCCAATATTTCAAAAATCATTTTTTTACATTCACTGTGCGGACATTGCTTTTGGTGACGTCATAATTATGTGTGTTGTGCCTGAGTGTGTTTAGTGATGTCCACAAACCCCAACTGGGGTCAAGACACATACGAAAATTAATGTCCACAGTCCACAACTAGTGTAACACATACAGTATATGGGAAAGGAAACTGAAATGCTTTTTTTTATGCAACTTCATGGATATGATTCTAGTAATTGGATTACTTGGCCAGGTCAGTACAGTACAAAGAGATAGTGTTCTTTTACACTCGTGAATAATTATTGTAAAAGTTAATTTTCCCTATTAGTTACCTAAAAATACACCGCTGAAGTCGAAGACAAAACTCTTGAAATCCCAGTAGAGTTCTGGAACAGTATCGCGTTCATAAATCGCAGTTGGACAATCGCAAATTGTCGTAAGAGGCACACCATAACCCGCTTTGCTCTTCACGGTTTCCATTTCCGAATTTGTACATCCAGACCCACAGAATTTCATGAGGCGGGGAATAACTGTGTATGTAGTCTCTGCGGGAGGCCGGCGGACACGTACCATCTCCTTAGTTGCCCGAGCAACCACCACCCCCTTACGTACTGGGCCAACAATCTCTGATTTAAAATTGTTTTATAACTGTGTAAATATTTTATTATTTATGTATAGTATATTTGGATTTTACTGCTTGCTTGCTTAATGCTTATATAGTTTTACAATCGTACCATTATTTTGGTTTAATAAATAACAATTAATTAGTTACCTAAGGACTACTTGTGGTACAAGTTTCCTTAGTTTACTCAGTTACTATAACAATGGGTTTTCACTTAGTCGATAGCGATAGCGCTGAACAATTCCCCCTGTATCAATGCGTACAAGTTAGCATGTAGCAATTTGTTTTGAAAATACTTGCAGTCTCAAGAAATAAAGCGTAATACTGCCATCACTGCTCAAAATATTCTTTTTTTCTGCGGGAAGACTAATTAATTTTAAGTTGTATATAAATACAAATAGAGTGGCGCACAACAATTAATGATATAACTCTTATCATTCAATTTTATTAATTATGAATTTTATGCTTTAAAATTATTTGGACCCTTCTACAGTACGTATTGTAAGAGCAATAGACGCTAAGAATATGTCTTATATAATAAATTAACGAGAACACACCGTTCTAAATACTGTCCATTGCGCACATCTGGGGACATTAGTTTTTGTATTGTTTTTCTGCAGGCCATACGGTATGTAGTTGCAATGGACATTAAGAAAATTTTTTATATATTGACGAAAACACACCGTTCTAAATACTGCCCCTTGCGCATATCTGGGGACATTAGTTTTTTTAGTGCTGGGAGTATTATAATAGGCCCTACGTATAGTTGCAATAAATGTTAAGAATATTTAATATATTAGCAAAAACATACCATTGAAAATACTGTCCTTTACGCACATCTGGGGACATTGGTTTTTGTATAGGTGAGATAGGCTCTACGTGAACCATGTCCTGGAATATAGTGTCGTCATTCAGGTCCCTGCCCCCCCCCCTCCCCCCCCCCCCAGGGTTTTTTCTAAATATGTTAGGGAAATTTATAAATGAAAATAGCGATTTATAAATTTTTATACTTGTTTAGAAATTGGTCACATAGAGACTAACCGATTCGCGCGGGAAGGTTTTAAACTTTACATGCATTTAACTCAGAATATTATTTCTCATTTTTTCCTTCACTCAAAACCTATCTACACCGTCATTTTTTAATGAATTCGTTTGAAATTTTCAGTGAATGGTCTTGACATATTCACATATTGGCCATTGATCAGAAGACTAATGTTAACTAAAAAAATGAAAAAATATTAACTAAATGTGTTTTATTTTTGGCCGATATTTTTTCAGATTATCGGCTCAAAACATAACTTACGCTGGAAATTTCAAAATTCTGTCTACAAGAATTATTGGTTAATGTCAAGACCATTGACTGAAAATTTCAAACGAATTGATTAATAAATGACGGAGTAGATCGATTTTGAATGAAGGAAAAAATGAGAAATAATATCATCGCCCCGATGCTCTCTAGTACGCTAACAGATGCACAGTTTCTACTAAATAAAGTGGAGTGGGCTGCTAAGGAGGTTGGATTGCATATAAATGCTAGCAAGACCGAATTCATGACCTGTAATGTTGATGGGAACTTGACAACCATTGATGATAATCAACTAAGGAAGGCTGACGACTTCCAGTACCTTGGATCATGGATAGAGAGTAGCAAAAAGGACATAGAAGTTAGGAAAGCAAAGGCTTGGGTAGCTCTATCAAAAATGGATACCATCTGGAAATCAGATCTCTCCGGCACCTGAAGACTAAGTTCTTTCGAGCCACAGTGGAAAGTGTATTTTTATACGGGGGTAAGACCTGGACACTGACGAAATCACTTGAACAACGAATTGATGGTTGCTACACAAGACTACTAAGGGCAGCCCTAAACATCAGCTGGAGACAACACATGACAAACGCCGAGCTTTACATTACCATCTGTATCAACCACCCTCTGTGAACGCAGATTAAGATTCAGTGGGCACTGCTGGCGAAGTAAAGACGAGGTCATACCAGATCTACTTTTCTGGCAACCAACTCATGGAAAGCGTAGTCATGGACGACCGGCCTTAACATATAGATCAACTTGAAAGGGATACTGAACTTAGGAGAAACGAAATTGTGACAACTATGGAAAATCGGGAAGCCTGGAAGGGTCTCATTTCCACTGTCCGAGTTCGCTCGACCTAGTAGAGTAGTTGTAGTACTGTAGTAGAAGTAGTAGTAACATTCATTGCAACTATACGTAGGGCCTATTATAATACTCCCATCACTACAAAAACTAATGTCCCCAGATATGCGCAAGGGACAGTATTTAGAACGGTGTGTTTTCGTCAATATATAAAAACATTTCTTAATGTCCATTGCAACTACATACCGTATGGCCTGCAGAAAAAACAATACAAAAACTAATGTCCCCAGATGTGCGCAAGGGACAGTATTTGAAACGGTGTGTTCTCGTTAATTTATTATATATTCTTAACGTCCATTGCACCTACCTACATAAGTAGAACGTAGGGCATAATATAATACTCTCAGCACTAAAAAACTAATGTCCCCAGATGTGCGCAAGGTACAGTACACAATTTAGAATGGGTGTGTTTTCGTTGTGTTTATTATAATGTCTATTTCCACTACAGTACGTAGAAGGGTCTAAAAAATTAAAGGTATAAAATTAATGATATAATTAATATAAATGAATGAGGTGAATGTAATTTGAATGATAAGAGTTATATCATATATTGTTGTTTGTTTAAACATGAATTTAATTAGTGCCCCCGCAGAAAAAAAGTAGCAGTGGCCGTATTACGATATTTGTCCATATATTTTTTTAAAAATTTCTACATGCTTGTATGCATAGTGCATGCGGGATTGTTTAGCACTATCGACTAAGTGAAAATCCATTGTTATAGTAACTGAGGAAAGTTGCACCACAAGGGGTGCTTAGGTAACTCATAAGGAAATATTAACTTTTACAATTATTCACGAGTGTATAAAAACAATAAAAAAACATTATCTGGGGATTGCCTGAGCTGCATTTTCTCAAAGACAGACCTGACTAACTAATCCATAAATAATTGAACATAACCCATAATATACTTAATTTCAACCACAAACCGGGGTCGTTAAAAATTAAGCTCACTGGGGACATTGTGACGTCACAAAATGACGTAGATAATGTGTGTATACTTATCACTGTTATAGTGGGGACATCAATATTTACACCCCATACACACCGAACACATACGAGTGCGGCTTAACACAAACAAAGTGGGGACTGAGCCTAAATACGGTGAAATTTCATATTTAGACTAATTTGGCAATGAAGATTTCGAATTTCCAGTCAGAACGTTCTGGGGACGTCCCCAGTTCGCGAAAGGTCCCCAGAACGTGGGTATTGTATGGCACTTACGTCCACAGTATGTAGCGTTAACCAGTGCACACCCGTCACACACACACACACACACAGACTTTTGAAAAACGGCCATAGTATAATTATATCAGTTCGCTGATGGCTCGCCATACGTGTCTCGCCCCACATCAACTGTTAGTTTGTATAATAATGTATTACCCCGCCAGCTGAATAGCTCTTCCCAGTGAATCATATGGGAATATCTGTAAGGTTACTCACTGCTATGTTAGTTGGGAGGGAATTGATGATAATGAATGAGGAGGGACACAACTAACACTACGTTTGTCTATATGGACGGTATCCTTACAGCTGGCGATATTTGAAAAGATTCTCAGGCTCAAATATGTTGATCAGATGACTGAATATCTCAAATAAAAAAGTTGGAAAAAAAAATCGACGAGTTGAAATCGGTAAAATTGAACTTAAAATTCCAAATCGCAATTTATCAGTGAAACCTTGGTTGATACGCCGCAAAAATTGTAGTCTTCTGCGCAACCAAAATTCATGTAGAGTTTGCTTTTAAAATTTTTGCGTGCCTGCTTGAGTTTTTGAGATATTGGATGGTTAAACACACACACACACACATAACCACATCGTGTTTTTGAACGGCTCAACTCTTGACAAGAACTACCCTGGCCTATTAATAGGCAGGTTCGTTATTAGTAGTATCAAACGGTGTCTGACGTAGCCCAGTTGGGCATATTGTTTATCACTAATAGTAATTAGTGTTTTTTCCTTTGAGGGCAGCCAGAGAAGACCCCGATTTTTATCCAAACTTTGGCTTGGCAAATATTTTGATCTAATAAACAATAATTTATTAAGCAACACTAATTGGGATAACACATGTTAAAGCAGGATAGGCCTATGGCTGTAAACTAATAATAAATATTAATAAGGAATAAAAAGTGGTAAAAAGTGTAATGGTGTTATGAGTAAATCTCTATTAAATAATAATATACCCTGTAGTGCTGTTGCAATATCATCCTATAGTATTGTATACTCCCTTCTTATTAGTTGTTACTGGAGGTGTTAAGTGATTAGTGATTCAGCTGTTCACTCTCTGCTCACTGTGTAAAGTACATAAACCCTTCTTATATATATTAGAAAACGAATTGATTGGGTTTAGATTTTTCCATCATTGATATTATATCTGGTTTATGGTTTGAAAGATTTTAGTATATTAATATTATTATATTAAAACAAGTTATATTATCAGTCAAACTCTTTTTATATCATTTTTATTTATTATGTTTCTGTGCAGTTACTCTGTAACTGTTACAAAAGCAAATATCAAATGCAGCTCTGGGCTCAAAAAATATACGTAAACGAAAAAACGCCATAGGCGCAATGATAAATCACCAGGTGGCACTAATGATAAAAGAATAGAGATGGCCTAGTAATGCTATTTTATAGGAAGGGCCAACTAACAAGGAAATGCTATCTATCTGTCATTATATCATAGTGATATCTGTCTTGCAATCTAGACTGTAAGCAAGCATTAACTGGGTTAGCTAGCTATTACAGTCTCAGGTGAAAGCGCTCTTCCCAATGTATCCTTTGGGATAAGATATACAAGGTTACTCTATCTGCTATGTTAATTGGCGTGCACGCTGAATGACTGTTAGTTACACAGTATGTTGGCTACTATTAATTGGACTGTACTCTCATCTAATAATAATTGTTTTATTTAGAAATCTTTGGGCCAACATTAATACTGTGGAGACTGTATGTTTATAAAGCTGTATGTTTAATCAGCTATATATGATTCTCCATGGGCTAACATTATAGTTCGAAATGTAAAAATCACTACTTATTATCTATATCAGGTTACTCACTGTGGCATTTAAAATGTTTTATTAAGTGAATGACATTTAGCGGTTAAGATTACTCTGTCAGACTTCCCTTCACATGGGCTAACATTGTTAAATGTTGCGGAAATTTAGTTTAGTTTACTCTACTGTTCCATTCATCTGAATGGATTTGAGCAATTGCCAAATTACAGCAATTAGTTACATAGTGTGTTGAGTACTATTGCACTGTACTCTAATAATAATAAAATTGTTTTATTTATAATTAATTGATAACAGACATCCCCTACCCTAGATATTATTAAATGAAAACATAAACATCAAATCTTTTTAAAAAGATAAAGACCTAATGGAAGAATGTTAATTCATACCAACAAACAACACATTCGAAAAGAGTAAGGGGAAGCTATGGACCTTTCAATACAAAATTATGAACAAAAAGTGGAGAAACAGCATGATAAACTGTGAGTGTAAAAGCTTTTGCGGACATAACAAGTCATTTTTACGCAATGCGCAGAATACTCTAAAATAGCCCTAAAATTATTCAACTACGCGTCGGAAAGGAATTACAACCAAGATGACGAAATCTGTCAGCTGACTCTCTGTGTACGTGGAAGTTTCTTTGTTCCGGCTTTTAGCCAATCAGAGCAATTTTCACTTTACGGCTAACAGAAACCTATCTAAGAAACTCGCAATGCATTATGGTTATTATTACTATTTTCTGAGAATTAGAACAACTCAGAATTCTGTGCTTCTGTACGGAAGTTTCAGACTTTGGCCCAGGAACATCTGATGGCCTTGGTTATAAGAACGTAAATCTATTAACCTACCTGCATCATACTTGTCATTTCACCTGTACCACTGCATAAGTAACACATACTGACTGTTCACCGCACTATTTTACTTCTGTTTATGGTATTAATTGTTGTTATATTGATGGATGTTGATGTTATATTTGGAGAATACCGATAAATAATCATAAACCCCTCAATCTTATTGATTACTGAGGTAAGAGGAATAGAGTCTGCCGGTAGCAACTGCGTCTTAAATTATAGTGGTTTTGTGTGAATTAAATGCTATTTCATAATCCCTACGTGTGTCAGTTGCAATCCTCCTTATATATGATCAAATTCAGTGACGGTCGGCAAATTAGTGCGAAGTAGCGTAAAGTAGTGTGAAGTAGTGTGAAGTCGTGTGAAGTAGTGTGAAGGTTAATAAAGCATCTCCTAAAGAATGCGCTATTTACGAAACTCTGCGGCCATCTTGTTGTGATTAGTATAAGTCATAACTCTGTTTTTATACTTAAAGCGCCACATCCTAAAGGAACTGTTAATATTTCCCCGAAATTAAATATATTTGTCAGAGATTATATAGTAGTGATCAATCGAATAATACAGTAGGTCTACACTGCAATACTTCCCAAGGAATCCGAATCCAGTCTCCCACACCGTGGGTCATACACCGCGCACGGACTGGCTTCGGCAGATGTAACTTCAGTACACCAGGTAATTGGTAAGGGCTAAAGTCGATTTATACACAAGAGGACAACTAAAATTGGCAGGTTAAACCGCTAAAGGTCTGAAAGCGCGAACATTAATAGATTTATTTAATAGATTTCATTCTTTATTGCGCAGTAGACAATAAATATACTTTGTCTAATGTTCTGGTAAGAACATTAAAAGATTTTAAGTTTCTTTATTGCGCCGTAGGCAATAAAGTCGAATGTACCGGTCAGACAGTAAACTGTAGGCCTAATAACCCGAACCGGTACTTACCCAGTATTATTTCGATTGTGATATATTGTATATTAGTAGGCTGTTTAAGAGAGTAGGGACTGTACACCCCTTATTTCTTTTAGAGCTTACATATTTCTGTCAGTTCTATTTATCTGTAACTGTAATATTGAGCAGAAGGCGTGTAAGCCTGCTCAGATTGTATAAGTAATTTGTAGGCCGGATTGTTGTCTAACTGTTGTTAGGTCTGAGGCGATTGCAGAGTATGTAGAGTGCTAGCTAGGAAGGTGGAGGCATCCAGTGCTGTAAGGTAAATCCTCCACGAAAGAATAAGCTGTACTACTTGGTTAGAACGCCTACTAACTAACCATTTCGGAGTATGCATATACTGTAGTTTATTTAGGCTTGACAGTAGCCTGCCAGCATTTGGTCTATGTTTTATTTGAATAGTCTGTGCGGATAGCGTAATATTTATTATTCAGAGTTTATGCAACCTCCAATTCCCCAAGTTTATTCCTACAGTAATTGTGCTTGTTATACATACCGTTATAGTTAAATTAACCCCGGTACTACATCAGGGCTGCTTAGCTCTGGTTGGCTTCGATAATTTACCTCTAGGTATAGGACACTCCGGGTACATAACATAGTACTTATAGTTTAAGACTATAAGTCGTCAGACGGTGGCATTTCCTTATCTGGACAACGCAACTTACTTACTACTGCTTTATTGGTTTCAACTACCGTAGTTTCCTGTCAGTAGTAAGAACCAGAAATTCTAACTCCTTGTTAGGCTGGTTTGTAGATTTCTTGTTAAATTACCCTAAAAATTGTACGTGTAACTTGTTTATTGTTTATTAGAGATTGTGATCTCACTCAACATGATTCGTAAGTAATTTGTAGTGATAAGTAACTTAGTTAAGTAGAATTATCTGTATTAGTGTCTAACAAGTAGCACTCCACTGAGAGCGTTCAGCTTCTGTGTAGTGACTCCTTACATAGAAATAATAACATTTATTTCAAATATTGTCAAAACCCATTACGGGTATATATATATATATTTGTAAATCATAAACTCAATCAGATTTATAAAATAGTAGGCCTGTCATACATCAATTAGGTCTTAATATCAGTTGAACTACTGCTTAATATCAGTAATAAAGTAAAGGGAAGTAACCCTAAAATTCAGAAATTCAGTTATTATTAAATAATTGATATTACCGGTATTTACAGTAAGCTTATTATATTTATATAAATTTAGGCTGAACTTATATACCAGTATTCTGTGACTGATCCTAGTCTGTAATAATACTTATATATATATACTATAAGTGTATACCGGCATTTTAATATTAAAAATATATCACGTTACACTGAGTAACGGTATCGGTAACTAACTACTAGGCTGACAGTTGATACTGATTCCTAGACTTGCTTTAACTGTCATTATAGTGGTAGGCATTCAGCTGTAAAATAAATTATGTCTGACACAAAACAAACACTGTCAGATAGTCTTCTGGAAAGAACGATCTGTGACCCAGATCAAAGTATCGAACATCTCAGACCGAAGTCTAAATCCCCTCCTACTGTAAGAAAGGTTATCCCTAAAGTAGTGGTATCAGACCCTAGGCTAGTAAAGCACCATAGGTCTATTATAGGCACTAGGGCTCAAGTTAAGCGAGACCAAGAGATGGCTGTTAAACAGCAGCAGCACTCGAGCCGAGAACTTATTTCTCAGCGGCAGAATAACTCTAGTTCTGACACTGAAGAGTTAACGCCCGAGATCAGAGCAAGGATGGAAGAAGCGGTTTATCCAGATCCACTTCTAATTCTTCCTGGGGCCATACTCAATAGAGTATTGATGGCTGTGGAGGAACATGAAGCTGATTGGATGAGAAATAAGAGATCGACCAGGGACAGTTATGCGGGATACACGATGGAAGAACTAAGGTCTATTGTAGAGACGCAATGGAACTTCCCTGGACCCGGACTCCAGTTTAACTTATCGGAAGCTGCCTGGGAAGACTTATACCGAATGGGGATAGTAAGGGACACTCGAGATCCAGCTGTATGGAAGAGGTCAGCAGCAGGATATGTCCAGGGATTCTTCAACTCCTTGGAACGACCAGAAGAACATATATTCCAACAACCAAAAGGACCTCAAGAGCAGGGAGAGCTGCTTTATCAAGTGCGAGAACGTATCTTGCGTATCGTAGAAGCCAAGACACGTCGTTGCAAGTGGCTATAAAGACTTGGTTCCAACGAGTGAATGTTAAAGTCCAGGGAACAACACAATGGAAGATTCAGCTAACCGAACGAGCAACCCACGGAGAATCAACAGATGCCACCTTTTCTCATGTGGAAGGCAAAGCGATATCCGAAAAACCTCAGAAGAAGGATGCTATTGACATCTATCTGTCAGATTATCAACGATTTATAGGTGACAAAGAGCTAAGCAGACGGCTAGCTGGACTTCACCCCAATAGTGAGGGAGCCAAATTCGTGTTAGATTCTTTAGATACGGAAATATTAGCTGCAGAGCAGGCTAAATTTGATGAAAGCATCCTCATCGCTATGGACCAAGAAGAACAAATAAAGAAAAGGCAAATAGAAGACCGAAGGTTAGCGGCAGTGGCAGAATCTGAAAGAAAAGAGGCAGTGGCAGAAGCAGAACGGAAGGCATCTGAAGCGACAACCCAACTAGAGTTGGAGAATCTTCAGGCGAAACGAGATTACTTAAATAAACAAAGGGCAGCTACTCAGATGCAACTACTGAGTCGATCTACTCCCAGAAGACAGGGATTTACCTCCTCTGATGAAGGTGATACAACAGATCCCGAGGGTAAAAGTAGTAAATCTCGTTCAAGCAGACATAGAAGAGCGCCACACCGTCAGAAGTTACCTAATTGGCCTCCTGCGGTGAGAAGGCAACTAGCTAATGTAGACTTAAGTAATCAAGAACCTACATACCGAATTATTAGAGTAGAAAGACTCCCTACTATAGTAGATGAGCCAGAAATAATTAGGCCTGTTAACGAAGCCACTCCTTTGATAGAGACCCCTTTACTTCTAGAACCTAACTCTAAATTCCCTTTGCACAGTACCAAACTACCTGTGCCCAGTAGACAACTGACGGAATCCCAAACAATCCTGGACGCCGAGAAAGACATTATAAACAAATTGTCTCCCGTCGTCCCGATGCGCCATCCAGCTACTAAGTTGGCGACTCCCGCCTCCGCGGTTGAGTGGGTGGACGAGGGACGACGGGGGATGGAACAACTGCTCGGACAGCTGGAAGGTAACAAAATTAAATCTTCCGAGCAAATCCGAGAATTGGAAGGGACTGTTCAACTGTTAAAGGGAACAGTAAGAGAGAGTAGGTTAGAGCTGCAAGAAGTACAACAAAGTATCGCTTTAGAGCGCGATAAATTAGTAAATATACAAATGGGTATACCACCACCCCCTGTAACAATGTTTCAGCATAGGTCTGAAGTATTTCATGCGCAAGGTGTGGAGCCTACACGTATCTATACTGCTAGCGAAGTAGAAACTCCTATAGTAAACCCTGTTAAGGGTATTTATAAGCCTGTTGATAATGATATCCCATACAGATCTGATAATAATCTAGATATTAATCTAATCCGAGAAATCTATATACCGATAATTCGATATTAAATAATACACGTCAGATGGCTAGAACGGAAGCCCGTCAAGCGGTAAAGGTAGGAGAGGTCATCAAGTTCAATGGAGATGAGATGAAATGGTTACCTTTTAATGAATATTATAAAGATAACATACAGAACTCTGTACTATCTAATGGAGAGAAACTTCGATTCCTTATCGAGTGCTTGGAAGGACCTCCCAAGTTAATGGCGTTAAAGTTTATTGGACATCCAGATGGATTGAGACAAGTCTGGGATACACTAAACATCAGGTATGGTAACAGGACTAACATAGCTAGGTATCTGTATGCGAAATTAATGGCGCTCAGAAAGTTTCTTAGCAGCGGGATTATAGAGTTTTCCGATGAGATTCAGGAGATCTGTAGACAGCTAGACTGGTTGGGTAAGTCTCATGAATACCAGAATTCTATGGTTGTAGGTGCCTTAGCATCAACTTTGCCAAAGGGTGGAGTAGGTACTCGCTGGGACAAAAAGGTTCTCTATTTGATGGATCAACAACATAGAGATCCAACCATGGCAGACCTTCTGTCATTCTTAAACAGAGAGGTAAGATTACAACTCCTAAAGCAGTCTAGAGAGAAGACTCCGGAAAGTAAGGTAAGTGAAAAACCCGTTACTAGGAGAGAGGTAACACCAGTGTGTTATACGGATTGTAGTAGTCAGACGACTTCCTACGATGAGAACAGCGGCAAGGATACTGAAAGATCTTATTATGTCAATAAAACAAGGAAAGACGTAAGTAAATCTAAGTCTCGAACCAGTGACAGGAGAGAACAGGTAACAACTTCCCCTATGTCTCCTAAGAGAATTCATGGAAGGAAGCCCGAAGAAAGAACAAGTGTGCACAATACGACGCAGGTTAAGGTAAGTAACATCAAACCTAAATGTGTAATGTGCGACTGGCCACATCGCTTGAGTGGGTGTGATGAATTCTTAAAGAAATCCCTGAAGGATAGACGTGATGTCATGTGGGATAAGCGGTTGTGTTATAATTGCCTCAGACGAGGACATCAACGACGGACCTGTTACTCAGACGCGAGGTGTGCTAAGTGCAGCGCGAAACATCATATCTTGCTGCATACAGAATTTGACAGAACCAGTACGAGTCAGGTAAGTGAGCCTGAACTACATGTCCAATTCAGTGATGTGAACGACACTGACCACAGTTCGGAGATGGAAGGTTTTACACGGATGAATTTTCTGACAAAAATGAATCCTGTTATATGATTAAAACAGCTGTATATCGAGCACTTACGTACGAGACAGAAACAGATAGAGAAGATCCTCGACTGCCTATTCCAGAAAGTCAGCTCTCTTGTAAAGCGCCAACTTCATTTGTAGGGATCCGAGAATTCCCGGTGGTGCAACTGAGGGTCCATGGGATAGGGAAGAGCTTGATAGTAAACGCCCTCCTTGACTCCGGCAGTACAGGCACCTTTATCAACAAAGACCTAGCCGAAGATATCTTTGATGGTCAACCAAAGTTCCGAACCAAACTGAATCTGTCTGGAATTATGCAGGTTTGGAAATCCACGGTAGCCACAGATTACTACATGGGTGCGTTGTCCACTCCCCAGGATGAACTAGGAGAAAATAGTGTAAGGTCGGTCAAGATGGTGGCGATAAAGAACTTTGCTACAAGCCAAGTGGAGCCTTACAACTGGGATGAAGATCATTTTACCCAGCAACACAACATATCTAGATTCAATACGGATTATCCAGGGGTGCAGATTTTACTCAGCCAAAATGCGCACGAGGCGCTTGAGACATTAGAAAAACGGCCTGCTCGACCGCAACCACTCCAGACGTATGCGGGAAGAACGAGAGTAGGTTGGTACTTCACTGGACCTTCCCATAGGACCTTACTGGAAAGACTCCCAAGTGAACGAATCCACCAGGTGAGTGAATGGGAGGAAAATATAAGTGAAGAAGGAATCCCAGCTGAGGAAACCCCATACCCCTCAGATAACGCGATAAACATATACTCAGTTGCTCTAATATAGATCAATGGAGACATTGCCCTGGGATGATTAATCCAGCTGACATCGCTTCCAGAGGAGCAACTCCTCAAGAATTGATAAACACTCCAGACTGGTTAGGTGGACCCGACTTCCTAAGTAAAGAAGAGGAGGAATGGCCCCCTCATCTTACCACAGCAGAGATTAGACAAGCCAAGGGAGCAGAGAAAGTCAAACCTAAAACCCGGACGAGTAAATCAAAGTTATTTAAACCTGTGTTAGATCTGTCTGTACTACACGCCTGTAGATCTAAACATACCCACGGATGTTACGAAAAATACGAATAAATCCGTTATAGAAATCAGGGAAAGAGACTGGAAATCTGAAACACCAGATGCCTCGCAAGGACTCTTCCCTCTCCTACAAAGAGCAATAGATCATTATAGCTCCTGGTATACGGCTTTGCAAGGCCGTTGTGTATCTAAAAAGGTATTTCCATCAGCACTATTCCAGGACGAAAATCGCTAGTGATACTGCTCCGATAGTATCTGAAAAGGTCCATGCTATTAAAGACCTTCCCACCTTCCTTCTGATAGGTTTCTGACCGAGAAGATCAGTTACCAAGAACATGAGGATACCAATAAGCAGATACTGAGACTCCTGCAATGCTACGAAGATTCCGATAAGTATTTCCTGTTGTTGAGAAATCCACAGATGCGCTAAAGGGATCGTTTCTCTAGCACAATGATAGATGAGTTAATACGTGTTGGAGGGAGATTAACCAATGCTCCATTGTCCTTTGACACTAAGTTTCCCATCCTCATTAGAAATCTTGAAATACAAATCAAGATGATTGTAGATGTTCACAGTAGACTTTACCATGCTGGTAGAGAACGAGTTCTTAGCGAAATTCGAACTCGCTATTATTTCCATAAGCCCCGTAGAGCTCTAAACCAAGTTCTTAGGAACTGTATACCCTGTAGGAAAGCATTTAGTAGGCCTTTAACACAGCGAGAGGCAGAATTACCTAGGGAACGAGTAAGCTTCTATGAACCACCCTTTACTAATACTGGTGTGGATTTATTTGGCCCTATTGAAGTATATCGTGCTAGGACTATAGTCAAGCGATGGTGTGTCATCTTTGTCTGTATGACTTGTAGAGCGATCCATCTAGATATGGTGAACGATCTATCTACCAACAGCTTCATACTGAGTTTACGCTGACAGATCGCTCGTTTTGGGACTAGTAACACTATGAGATCCGATAAAGGAACGAACTTCATTGGCGCCAATAATGAGATCAAAGCTTACGTGAAAGATTGGAACCAAAGACAGGTGGACGATCAGCTAAGGGTAACGGCATCTAGCTGGACCTTCAACGTCGCCGACGCCCCTTGGTGGGGAGGAAGTTGGGAGAGACTAATACGAAGCGTGAAGACCGCATTTCACTTTATAGTGCCGTGCCGCGCGTATTTCACCGACGATCTTGCGGATGTTAATGGAAGAAATTGCCGCCTATCTTAACGAGAGACCGCTTATGCCAGTCTCATCGAGTCCTGACTCCCTAGAAGCTACCTTATGCAGTTATTATCCCGTCGTTTTGCTGACCATTACGAAAAACATTATCTTCCTACGCTACAACTTCGAACAAAGTGGTTTGCGCAGCAAGAAAACGTCAGTGCCAGAGACATAGTCCTTATCTTAATAGGGTGAATCTCCGCTCCCATGATCTATTAATTAATGGAATTTTGGGAATGTTATAAATTGTATAAAATGACAATTTATCAAATTCATGAGAGGATATGAATTTAAAATTTATTCCCGTAAATTTTATTATTTGATATTAAAATAGACACAATTTTATTCCAGAACATGTCTCGGGACTACGATCCTTAATTCCAGAAATTTGTCTTTTAAGAGTATCGGTATCGATATCTTAGTCGACTAGAATTTTAGAGGATCGAAATTTTTTAACAGATTGGATTTATCGATTTTCTAGAGTAAATCTAAGCCCTTGGGACGGACAGTGGAGTGACTCGCGCTGGTTATTGTTGTCGTTGTGTAGCTACTACGTTTGGCGAGAGGCACAGCGACGACAGTACATCAGCGCTGAGGATCTTGCGCTGGCCAGGGGCACTGAGGGGGAGGCAGCGACGACCGCTAGCCTGATTATTATTAATTATAATATCGATAAACTCATATAGCAGCTATGACTGAGTTAATAGAAGATGATCTTGGTATCAGGGAGCGATATACCCCACCATTGCAAGCGTTTGTTGATAGTTTAATACGCGGCGATGTTAGTCAACCTACTACGGAGGACGATGGCCGTTATATCGAACCGCCAATGTCAAAGGAACAACTCACGCGTGAATTGGACTATAGAAAATTCACCGCTCGCTATACGCATCGTAATGGTACGTATATGGACTTCTTAACTACTGGTCATCCTATCGATTTACACGACACGGATGATGTAGATACAGAAAGGGAAATGATTCTATTTAAATATCATACCCAGCAGAGTCAGAATGATAAACTGAGAATCGAACATGAAAATTATATTCGAAACCGACTCGAAAGAGAAGATGTTGAAGAGCCAGATAAACGCAGTGACTTCAACGAATATTTGGAATTCTTGAGAGAAAATATCTCAATGTAGCCAGTCAACAAAATCTAGAAGCTCGATATCCTCAAGGTATACATCATAACCCTATGATAGAACTCAAACAACTCTATTTTACTATGATGTATCTTACCGCCGATCGACCACTACCTGTTGTACCGGATAGCTTCGAACAGATGGAGGAATATTGTAAAACTGGAGAAAGATCACCAGCGTTTCCCCTACAAGACGTGCGTCTTTGGTATTACTGTGATGAATGCCCTAGACCCAACCAACAAACGGAAAGACATAAACATCTGCGGAGACGTTGTGCTAAACACAGTTTTACACAGTTTGTTCGACGTATCACCCACGCTCGCTCGACTCAAACGATCCTTAAATAAACCTATGATCAGAGTTCCGGAATACTTGGTCAGACCTCCTCATTCCCTGGTGAGACCTCAGACTCTTGATCCTAATAGTATGTCGGATCCTCCTGAACTGTACTCATTGTTCAAAGATCTAGTGTACCCGAACAATTAGTTGGTGGCACTCCGGTTGTGGGCTCTCTAGATATTCGCCCATCCTACCTAGCCGGAATGGTACACGGACATCTAATATCGCCATTCAATCCGTATAATCGTCCCGGTTTAACTCCGATACGACCTGTCACCGAGGTGGAGGAGAGCGTTGTACGAAACGCGTTAGATGCTATTCGACAAAAGATCGGAAAAGGAACCTACAATTGTTTAGACAAACGTAAATTGCAACAACAAGTCCAAGCGGTAAAAGAATGAGCTTTACCCCAGTTCGATCGGGAAATCCAGAATCTCGAAGAAGATATCGAACTTGGACGAACCTACTCTCTGCAAGAGTTTTTGGACGAACGCTTCCAACGGCAAACGGAGGAAAATCTGCTTGAGGAGAAGCACATCGAAATGGATGAGAGAGAAGAAGCAGCTTTAGCCCAGCCAGAAGCTCAAATCCTTATGACTGATCTCTATTCCAAAACCATTATTCATCCTTCGATGGTTCCCCATTTCGGAGACAAACTCTTCGCCACGGTACAACCCCAACCGGTTGATAACAACTTAAGATCTAGAGATCTTATCGCTGACGCTCCTATGTTACAACATCCGCCAATCGAGGCCGCTCGTGTCGACGGTATACTACTTGAACCTCCGGACAATCGAGCGGATCTTGTCTGTCATATGGTACATGAGGTCAACCTCCGCGCTAGACCTTTACCGAACTCATTTTATGGGATCAAAGACCACCCCTATTATGTCAATTTAACTCAATATTATATGGTGAAACCGGAAGATCCTACGATCAATTTAAAGTTTCTACCATTGATAAATCCCACGGTGACTTGTTCATAAACTCGCATCCAGAGCTACAAGAAGTTCATAGATGACCATATGAATATAAAGCCAGAGAACGTGAGAAAGAATCATCAAACCAAGGAAATTTCTCACTACTCACGGTCAACCTACCGCTATCGTGCAAATGACCCATCAGGGACCAGTAAGAGCTGCTGTTCTGAAACGCGCTCTAAAGGTTGTTCGACCTCGTTCCACTGAGGTTGATATTAATCAACCGGGTACCTCGACCAGCGGATACACCGACCGTAATCCGAAACCTTCCGATGCAATTGTATTGCACCCCTCACCCAGGAGTTGTAGCCATCCTAGTAAAGTGGCTCGCCCCAAAGAGAAAAAGACTCTTACAAGCCTCAAAAAAACTTCGTAAACGCCGTTCACAAAAGAAGGACTAATAGTTTAGAGTATTTTTGTGTTTTAGAAACTGTGATTTTTTATATTTTATAGACTTAAATCCCATTTTCTGGGAGCGGTGTAAAAGCTTTTGCGGACATAACAAGTCATTTTTACGCAATGCGCAGAATACTCTAAAATAGCCCTAAAATTATTCAACTACGCGTCGGAAAGGAATTAGAACAAAGATGACGAAATCTGTCAGCTGACTCTCTGTGTATGTGGAAGTTTCTTTGTTCCGGCTTTTAGCCAATCAGAGCAATTTTCACTTTACGGCTAACAGAAACCTATCTAAGAAACTCGCAATGCATTATGGTTAATATTACTATTTTCTGAGAATTAGAATAACTCAGAATTCTGTGCTTCTGTACGGAAGTTTCAGACTTTGGCCCAGGAACATCTGATGGCCTTGGTTATAAGAACGTAAATCCATTAACCTACCTGCATCATACTTGTCATTTCACCTGTACCACTGCATAAGTAACACATGTTACTGTTGACCTGACCTGACTGTTCACCGCACTATTTTACTTCTGTTTATGGTATTAATTGTTGTTATATTGATGGATGTTGATGTTATATTTGGAGAATACCGATAAATAATCATAAACCCCTCAATCTTATTGATTACTGAGGTGAAAGGAATAGAGTCTACCGGTAGCAACTGCGACTTAAATTATAGTGGTTTTGTATGAATTAAATGCTATTTCATAATCCCTACGTGTGTCAGTTGCAGTCCTCCTTATATATGATCAAATTCAGTGACGGTCAGCAAATTAGTGCGAAGTAGTGTAAAGTAGTGTGAAGTAGTGTGAAGTCGTGTGAAGTAGTGTGAAGGTTAATAAAGCATCTCCTAAAGAATGCGCTATTTACGAAACTCTGTGGCCATCTAGTTGTGATTAGTATAAGTCATAACTCTGTTTTTTTACTTAAAGCGCCACGTCCTAAAGGAACTGTTAATATTTCCCCAAAAGTAAATATATTTGTCAGAGATTATATAGTAGTGATCAATCGAATAATACAGTAGGTCTACACTGCAATACTTCCCAAGGAATCCGAATCCAGTCTCCCACACCGTGGGTCATACGCCGCGCCGCGCATGGACTGGCTTCGGCAGATGTAACTTCAGTACACCAGGTAATTGGTAAGGGCTAAAGTCGATTTATAAACAAGAGGACAACTAAAATTGGCAGGTTAAACTGCTAAAGGTCTGAAAGCGCGAACAGTGAGGCATACAGCTCGTGACTGCTGATATCAGACTCAGTTTGAAAGCCAGCAAACCCAGGACAAGCAAGCAAATCAACTATGACTAGGAGAAACTCAGAACTGACAATGCAGTAAAGGATGCTTACACAGTAGAAGTTCAAAACCGCTTTGAAGCACTTCAGTCAATGGATGAAGACCAGTCCACCGATTCAATACACCAGAAAATAATAACAGCCCACAAGGAATCAGCTAAGAGGCATATCCCCCAGAAACTCAAACGAAAACAGTATGTGCCATGGCAAAACTCTGAGGTTACTTGAAAGAGAGAAGATCTTAAGATAGCCTACAAAGTTAAAACCGAAGAACCAACAACCAAAAACATTAACAAGGTTGGCTAAGGCTAAGCTAAGCTATGGACGATCTTAAATTGATCTTAAATGAGGTATCTGGTTGGAAAAGTTGTGCAAAGGGGTTCCTGAAAGCCGATAGCCCAGAAGAACGTGTTGGGAAGTGGAAAAATCACTTCAGCAACTTGCTTGGGCAGCCACCAGACATCAAGGTCAGCCCTACAAGGAAAATATATGACAAGACACTACCTATAGAAACAGGGGACTTCACACCTGCCGAACTCCAAAGAAGCATTAAAAGCAAGTCAAATAATAAAGCGAGTGGATTAGATGAAATCCCAGCGGAGGTATGGAAAACCGAAGTGCTAAACAGACCATTATTGAATGTTTGCAACCGGATGTAACAAGTGGAAAGGCGACCACCCCACAAGAAAGGAGACCTCGGCATACCAACAAACTATCGTGGATCTGTCTGCTTGTGGTAGCTGCCAAAATATACAATAAAATGATTCTATATAGGATTAGGCCTCACATAGAGAAACTACTGCGTAAGAGCCAACACGGATTTCGACGAAGTAGATCAACAATAGCTCAGATACTTGCACTACAGAGACGGATTGAAGGAATTAAGTCAAAGAATCTCCCCGCAGTCATGACTTATGTGGACTTCAAGAAGGCATTCGACTCCATCCATAAAGGTAAAATGCTTGAAATCCTAAGAGCGTAAGGAATACCAGAAGTAATTGTTGCTGGCATTGGATTGTTATATTGTGATACAGAAGCACAGGTACTCTCACCAGGTGGTGAAACTGAGTTTTTCTCAATCCTGGCTGGCATACTTCAAGATGACACATTAGCACCATTACTATTTGTAATTGTGCTGGATTACGCACTTCAATTACGCACTTCATTACGCACTCGGATTCACACTTCAAGAACGCAGAAGTAGTAGATATCCGGCAACTACAGTCACAGACACCAACTTTGCGGTTGACATCGCCCTGCTCTCTAATACCCTAGCAGATGCACAGCTTCTACTAAATAAAGTGGAGACGGCTGCTATGGAGGTTGGATTGCATATAAATGTTCCCATGACCGAATTCATGACGTTTAATGTTGATGAAAAACTTGACAACCATTGATAATAATCAACTGGAAGGTTGACGACTTCCAGTACCTTGGATCATGGATAGAGAGTAGCAAAAAGGACATAGAATTTAGGAAAGCAAAGGCTTGGGTAGCTCTATCAAAAATGGATACCATCTTGAAATCAGATCTCTCCAGGCACCTGAAGACTAAGTTCTTTCGAGCCACAGTGGAAAGTGTATTTTTATACAGGGGTGAGATTTGGACACTGACTAAATCACTTGAACAACGAATTGATGGTTGCTTCACAAGACTACTAAGGGCAGCCCTAAACATGAGCTGGAGACAACACCTGACAAACGCCGAGCTTTATGGTACAATACCACCTGTATCAGCACCCGGGGGTGACTGGTGGGGGTCAATTTTTTTCGATCCGCTATAACTCCAGAACGCTTGTACCAAATTCGATGGGGTTTTTACTTTTCAACTTAATTCGATGTCTTCTTTCAACCTATCCATGTCTCGAAACCCCAAACACCACCGATCAAAAATTATTTTTCTATAGTTCTAGAATTTTGCCAATTTCAAAAAAGTTTCAATATTTTATTAACGCCTTTATGGAATTCGATGGGGTTTTCGATTTTAATATTAAACGCAATATCCTGAATCTCACTAGCCTATATTCGCATCACCAATGCCAAGACTTCATACTATTTGAGAAAACATTTTCTAGAATAATTTTTATTTAATTACATTTATAGCGATTTCTTATTACTGGGTGCACATGAATTGATGGAGATATCAATTTTTTAACTAAACTCGATATCGCGTATAGGATCAGCGTGGTTTAGAAATTCCAAAACAAGGTCTTCACTATTTGCAGGTTGATTTTGTTCTAGAATTGAGCAACTAATAATAGATCGAATTTATTAATAATTATTGTATGAAATATGATTGTATTTTTACATAATTAGTTTCTATACATCGACGCATAGGCCTAATATATAAAACTGTAAAATTAATTAATTTGTAACCTGGAACTCTTATTTGAAACTAGATGCTCAGATTTATAACCAGTAACTTCAAATTGTAAATATGGACATCAGTTTGCGACAAGGTGCTCATATTTGTAATTATACACACTAATTTGAAACCACTAACACAGATTCGTAACCATGCACTCAAATGTGTAACTGGGAACCCAAATTCATAACTGCTCTAATTTGTAACTGAGAACTCCAATTTGTTATAGAACTCTCAGATTTGTAACAAGAAACTCACATTTGTAACCAGGAATTCAAATTTTTTGCCGCTTCTTTGTCTGGTAAAGTGGGTTCCTTATCGGGCCACTATGCCCGTCTCAGTTATCAGAAACTCTGTATTACCACCCCCCCCCCCCCCCCCCCCCCGCACCGTATCCACCCATAAGAGACACAGAATCCGTCATTGGTGGATATACTGACAATATATACAAGAATCCAAATCAAAGCTATAAGTCACATCTGACTTGTAACTTCTTAAATGACCGAGTAATTCATTGATTAGTTCAGGAGTGATGATGTCATCACCCAATCGGGTATTTTTATTCGTTAAATTCTGTAGAATTTTCTCCTGAACCTGAGATATTACTGATATACTACTGGTTGTAAAACGTAATTATTTTGTTACAGTAAATACTTACTCGAAAAGTTGCCACTGTCCACTTGAGATTATAGCGCTCATCAAGTCATTATCCAAGTCAGACCAAATACCTAAATCGGGAATCGATTCCCGGGTTCTTATAACGCGATCTTCGAATACAGTAGTCTCAAACAACATGATCCCAGCCTGTAAAAATATTTGTACAATGGTTACAGTAACCGTATGTTAAAGGAAAACTCATTCATTTATAAATACAGAATTTTAAGTATTGATTATTTTATTTTATCTTTAATTCAGGCTAGCTTGCCCATAGTACTGTATGTTACTTACCTGTGCTTAACTCTAGATAGTAGAGTTAAGCAGCTACGCCTTAACCATGTGCATAAAGTGTATAATGGTAAATGTCCCAATTACCTAAAACAAAAATTCAACAGAGTACGCGATACACACTCTTACAGTACCAGAGCTAGTGCCTCAAACTTCTACCTCCCGAATTGTAAATCCTTTGAATCTGATACTTTCGTTTTTAACGGCATTAAAAATTGGACGATCTGCCTAATGAAATTAAAAACCTAAATAATCAACATTCTTTTAAATCTGCAGTTAAATCTCACCTCCGTGTGCAATGTAAAAATAGGTACAATAGTCCTACAGTAAGTTATTAGTTTATTAATTATTTACTATTTATACTGTAATTACGTTTTATATTAAATTGTTCCGTACATTACATCTTTATCGTTGAGTCGGGCATTGTCACGCTCTCGGTAAAGTTATACATGTATTTATTTATTTATTTATTTATTTATTTATTGACTAAATGGGGTAAATAATAATATTGAAAGTACGCCACAGGAAAGCCATTAAGTCCAGCAAAAAATATACAGTTTAAAGTGACACGAAACAGACAGAATAGATAATATAATACATTTAATCAAAGAAAGAAAAATGAGGAAGGAAAAACTAAATAAATGACTATTATTCGGAATGAGTACCTATATAAACAAAGCTATAAATAACTACGCGTAAAATATATAATAAATATAATAACAAACAAACTCTTTAACTAAGCCGTGAATGAGTACAAAATGACGTCTTATACAGTAGAGTGTCAAATACAATAAATAGCGAGAACAAATATCAATAAGCAAATATCAATAAGCCGGGAATGAGTACAAAAATAACGTTACTGTACGGTGTAGTGTCAAATACAATAATTAGCGATATCAAAAATCAATAAGTTGGTGGAACGACAAAATAACCTATTAGAAATACTGTGTAACAGTAGTATCATATACACGAAGTGGGGCCTTCGCGCAGCACGTGACTTAAATTTAATTTAAGTACTAATTCGAAAGTATTACTGTATTAGCAAATTTTAAGCAGATTTCGCCTAATCACTTTTTACCTCTTTCATTTCTATTCAGACATTTCTGACTCTAGCGGTATAGTGAGAACTGAAGATGGATTAGGGTCTCCAGCCCCACAAAGACACAGCCTATGGATGAATAGTACATACGTACATCGGCCAAGTTTCATCTTGAATAACGGATAACGAAATGAGAGACGGATCTCACTTTCAGAAATTTCGTCGTATAGCGGCAGACCGATTAAATCCCCCCCCCCCCCCCCCCCCCCACAAAGACGCAGCATGTGGTCCAGAATATATGGCAAGATTCAGCTTAAACTGATTAAAATCAATGAGACGGGAGAATCTATTCACTTTCAGGCATAAAGTAGTCCTATAGCGGGTGACTGTTGAACTGATTTTCAACAAAACAAATTTTCAACTTGGCAGCTTTAAATTCGACAAAGTTATAAGCATGTCAATATCATAACGACGACAACGATTTCACTTTCAGACATTTGGCCCTCTAGCGGCAGACTGGAGAACTGCAGATGGATTCGCCTCCTTTGAAAGTCACAGCTAATGGTCTAATACATATCTGCCAAGTTTCAGCTTAAACGGATTAAAAGCAAAGAAATGGGAGGGCATTTAATGTTTAGACATGTGGCCCTCTAGCGGGAGACCATTGCACTGATGGTGTCTGAAAGTCTCTCAAAAATCTCAACTTTAGCTCATATTGATACCTACAAATTTTCAACTTGGCAGCTTTAAATCCGACAAAGTTATTAGCATGTCAAAATCGTAACGACGACAACGATTTCACTTTCAGACCTTTGGCCCTCTAGCGGCAGACTGGAGAACTGCAGATGGATTCGCCTCCTTTGAAAGTCACAGCTAATGGTCTAATACATATCTGCCAAGTTTCAGCTTAAACGGATTAAAAGCAAAGAAATGGGAGGGCATTTAATGTTTAGACATGTGGCCCTCTAGCGGGAGACCATTGCACTGATGGTGTCTGAAAGTCTCTCAAAAATCTCAACTTTTGCTCATATTGATACCTACAAATTTTCAACTTGGCAGCTTTAAATCCGACAAAGTTATTAGCATGTCAAAATCGTAACGACGACGACGACGACAACGACGACGACGACGACGACAACGATGACGACGACGACGACAACTATTTGCATAAATTGACCCACCCCCTAACAGTGTCAATTCGCTAAGGCTCCGCCAACTTCGTGGCTCGCAATTCGCTAAGGCTCCGCCAACTTCGTGGCTCGCAATTCGCTAAGGCTCCGCCAACTTCGTGGCTCGCCCCACAATTTAGCACTAACGAAAATCAGTAAGCAAGCGATTACGAATTAAAGAGTCAAGGTAGTGTCAAAAATATCTAGCAATAACAAAAATTCATAAGCCCGGAGCGATTTCGAAATAACGTGTTAAGTAATATCGTAATAATAAATTATGCACGGAGACACGAATGATATGACTAGTACAGCAGGTACAATAGGGAGACTAAATGGGTTTGTCCATTTATGTTGTAATTAATATTGCATTTATACAATTAATTGAGTAATTTGTCGGGCTTCCAAAGTGTTACGGTGTATCATTACTGTTAGATAGTATTTATTGTTTACCTCTGGTGCTGCCCGTAATGATGAGGTGATATCATCAAAATCACCCCAGTCGGCCAGTGATGGATATTCTCCAGGTTCAAGAAAGATTTTAGAAGTTCTTAGGGGATCAGTAATGGAGAAATCAACATCTCCAAGAATCCAAGTCCCACTGGATACTCTGAAAAATTTCATAGTAATATTAAAATTAGTATTTAAATACGAATATATACATATTATAAATATAAAGATACAACAAAAATATATAAAAAAAAATACTTTCAGTAAATGTGACCAATGGGAATAAATACAAAAATACCGGTCACATTTCACTATGGGTTGTAACTATCGTGCCAATTTTTTAGATAGAATGTATAATTAATCATTGTGGCCGCAATGGTTCATGATTGAATCATCATTGTATTATACACTACCCTTTCATTGTAGCTAGTGGTTAACCCTATTAAAACCGCGGGGGGTCAATATGACCCCCCCCCCCGTGCCTTTTTTGTTATATCTCTGAAACAAACTCAGTAGGGAATCTGAAATTTTATGACTTTTCCTAAAAATCTATTGTCCTCCTAATAGGTAAATGGTGTTCAAAAATATTGGGAAGTTTTCGAGTTAAGGCACCATTTGTTAACCCTACAGTTGGCACTTTTTTTGAGGCGTTTTTTGAAAATTACATTTCATGAAATATGATTTAAAACATCTCTATTTTTGATTTACACCGGTTTTTTGGTGTTTACAAATAGATGGATTTCAAATAAATAAATTAAGAAATTTCAAACTTGTTTTTTTCGGCGGGTGCATTTTTGGTGCCAGCAACAAATTTTGAAATGTAAATTTTTAAATTGATTGTTTGAATCTGTTTTTTCCGTAATATGGGTGTTTTGTGGTTCTTGTTTCGATTAAATGTTTACTAGTTGTACCAGGCGTATCAATCTTGTATTTTTCGGCTCTGTGTGCAAAATTTGGTGCTAGCACGAAAATCTGAAAATCCATTCAATAGTTCAATTGCTTGTGACAACTTATTTCTCGCGTTTTAAAGGTTTATGGCGGTTCTGAATTCAATGGAATAAATAATTATCTAACTAGTCATCTCAAACTTTTATTTTTCGGAAGTGGGTGCAAAATTTGGTGCTAGCCCAAATTTTGAAAAACATCAAATATATAAATTGATTGTGTCATCTTGTTTCTTGCGTTATACGGGTTTGTGGGGGTTTTGAATTTAATTATATAAGTACAAATTGCATAAGAGTTTTCAAACTTGTATTTTTCGACGATGGGTGAAAATTTTTTGAAAATAAGCAAATTGATCTATAGATAGTATCATCTTGTTTCTTGCGTTATA
>JAUCBJ010005435.1:0-65416 GCA_032718475.1 Nemertoderma westbladi
ACTGTACATTTTGTAATTATTAGTGTTTGCAAGGCATAGGGGCCTACACCTAAAAGGAATTCAATATTTAATATTGGTTTATGTGGTTAAGCAACTCTAAGTTACGTAATAAATATTCGAGAACACTAAATTACTTTAACATTGAGTAAAGTAATACCAGCAGAATGAGTAGAATAATTGGAATCGCAGTTACTATGGAAACAATATACCGTAGTAAAATGCTGCAGTTCAAGTTACGTAATAAATATTCGGGAATATTAAATTATTTAACGTTGCGTGTATAACTGTGATTTTTCTTGCTCTAACATTGAGTAAAGGCAGAGTTCAAAAGTACAATAATTTGAGTCGCAGTAACTATGGAAGCAATGTAGTAATAACTATTTATATACTTGTGTGTAAAGTAGCACGTATTAGTAGCAGTGTGATGATCCGAGTGGCTTTGTTACACGAACGGACGTTAGTGAGTGAGTGAGTGAAAATAAAGCCACGAGGATCAGAACACTGTAAAGTACTTTGCAACAAGTATGTATGTAGTTTTATTCCAAAATTTTAACATTACGAAATGATTGCACATATACATTACACCATGTCCCAGAATATAGTGTCGTAATTCAGTGACACGCCCCACCCCCCCCCCCCCCCCCCCCCTAATTTTTCTACAAATCTTAATGAGATTGCATGAAATTTGAAACAGAGATAGTTTCACTATTTCACTTTGCTTTCAAACTTTAGCTACAAGCGTTTAAAAAAGTGTCTCCAGCGATATTACACCAGTTACACCGCAGTTATTCTTCTCTACCCTTTATTAACCTCGCTGGTAAAAATAAAATACGTAGAGAGTAATGAAAAAAGTTATACTTTTTTTCTTCCCATGTAATAATAACTACTGTATATATGTCATTGTTAGTCATAGTAAAGGAGCAGGATACAGTGGTAGCCAGAAGGAACCCAAACAATAAACGATTTGAAAAAAATAAAGTGATTTGGCCGTTTTGTAGGACTGGTTTGGAGGAACAAAAATAAACATGAAAAAAATTATTATAATTTTCCCTAAATATTTCTTTTTTTGATTTACCGGTACCTGAAATTTCCATTTTGTTTTCAGGTGAATATTGTGGTACAGCATGTAATTTAAACCCTCAAGATGCTGTAGCTAGTAAATTCCGGCTGCCTGGCTGCATGGCCTTCAGTTTAGGAAGCCTTGAACTACTGTAGGCCTAACTATAACGAGCTATAATAAAATTTCCTTAAAAATAACATATTTTGCCTATTGGGATTTATTTCCCTAGTAGGGAATTCAATCAAACAGTTAAACACGTTAGCGGTGCCTTCGCGCAGCATGAGAGCCTATATTAGAAAGTAATGTATCTAATAGATATACGAAAACCTTCTTTCCCAAAATATATATGAGTGATGGCGATGCTACAAGTTTGTGATCAACTAGTTGTAAAAACAGAGGTCCATTTCAGCTTTCCTTACACGCTTTAACTGTGATTTGTTAACCTACTAACTAGGGCTATTTAAGTGAATTATGACATTTTTAGTTTTACAATACTCTTCTTCTTCATTAAGCCTCGTTACGTTCGTCCTGTTTTGTATAAAAATAATTTTTCTAAACGGAGACTAACGAACTTTATAAGAATGCCTCGAAACTGTCTCGAAACGGAGAGTAACTGCTGATTTATGGCAGATGGACTGTAAACTCGTTGCGTTCGTTCGTTTTTACCAAACTTCCGATTCTTTCTAAACTTTTGACGGACTACATACGTACCAAGTTTCGTTTAATTTCATCAAGGAATGACTGAGTTATTAGCGTTCAAAAATTTACAACGACGACGACAGACAACGACGACGACAGACAACTTGTTAATGGCACCCATATGCTAAGGCTTCGCTCACTTCGTGGCTCACCCCATAATTTGTTTATTATTTTTAATCCATAGGTCTACCTCTGTACCTGCTACTGCATATTACCAATAATTGGGGTGTGGTTTCAGCCTATTACCTAAATAGGTATCAGCCTATTTTAACATATTAACTTAATTTCGCGAATATTTAATTTCGATATTCACCATTTAAGGTACCTTTTAAAGGAAAGTAGCAGGTTATAACAGCAGGCTTTTCTAACCAAAACAAAATAAGCTAAATATAGTTTTAATGTAGGCCTACATTTCTGCATTTCCGTATTTTCATAATCAGCTATGCAGATGCACTATGCAGCTAGGCATACAGTAATACACGTTCGTGGGGCCTTCGCGCAGCATGAAGTGAGCAAAGCCTTTAGCCAATACTGTAATAACCCGTCTGCCCGATACAGGTTGTTAGTTCTTATGGTAAGACGGTCAGACGGTATCGATTCTCAGTCTGCTGCGGGCTGCGGCAGTTATGGTGCGTTAGGTCCTGGCGATTTAGGTCCTGGTAACGTTAGGTCCGTGGTATTAGGTCCTGGTAGCATTAGATCCGTGGCGTTAGGTCCTGGTAGCGTTAGGGCCGTGCCATTAGGTCAGAATGTGCCTATAATAATGTAATGTCTGATAATATTGCAGCCTGGCAAATCACAAACCAAATCACAAAAAGTAATCCCAAAACCAAATCACACCAAACCAAATCAGTAAATCACACAGAACAGCCGAAAGGTCCAACGAATCTGTACAAAAAAAATACAAAATAGTACAGTAGTAGGCCTACAATATACAGTACACTGTAGCTCTGTCAGTCTGTGGTGCCTCATGCATCATGCTGTCATTGGCAGATTGGTCATGCACGGCTGAGTGCATTTTATTGCACTATGTAATGTAGTCGATAAATAATACAGAAATATGTGGGTTTTGGACTTTCGGAGGCCCGGGCCCGGCCCGAGCCCGAGGCATGTAGTACTGTACTGTGACTGTCAGACTGTGGACTGTCTGACTGTAGTGCAGTACAGCAGTAGTGGGAGTAGCAGTACAGCAATAGCCAGTAGGCCTAGGTCTACTAGCATTCCAATTTTGTACTACCGGTACCCGTATGTTCTGTTCATTAAGTTTAGACTTCAGATAACCGCATAGCATAGGCTGATAGGTGATAGGCTAATAATAACTCATGTAAAATGTAAAATTATTGAGAATGCTGAATTTTTTGAGAGGTTTTAAGGAGTCCCTCTCGAATTCTAGAGAGGGAGACCCTAGTGATTACAGTGAAGACGATTCAACAGCTTACAGAAATGACCAGAATCCCAAAGTGGTAAGTTCCAAAGCTTAGCGTTACAGTTTGCAGGTTTGTACAGACAGTGCAGTAGCAGTCATTTTCCTGCAATATAATTTTATGTACAGGTACACTGGGGTATAACTTTTGCGTAGAGGTATAGCCTACATAGAGGCTACATGTAGGTATGTGTAGCCTACATGTAGATGCACGTGTAGGGTGAATGTAGGTAGGTGTAGGTAGGTCTTTAAAAACAACAATGATGAATGAATAGGCCTACACGGGGTACCCGGACCCGAACTTCCTCGATGAGATGCGAATGCGGCGAACGGGGGTGGTACCCGGAACAACCACGAAGAGATGCGCATATGGCGGGCGGTGGTACCCGAAACAACCAGGAGGAGATGCGAATACGTCGAATGGGGGTCCCCTGAATACCCACGAGACGGAGCCTATCAATTCTACAGTACTGACAAAGGAAAAAACGACTGAACGATATACCGATACATACTGTAGATCTTATGATCCTGCGGGTTCAGGCATGGAGGCTAATGACTTTGTATGGGCCGAACGGCCCGAACCTGATGTTTCCAGTCAAGGAGGAATCGACTAACGGTTAGGGTTAGAGCTCGTCGTCGGTGTCCATGAGGGTCTGAGGATGAGTGGGTAATTCAACAAAACGCTAACAATGATACCGGACTGACTGATTGAACCAGAGTGGCGATGGTAGTCGCTGATGTATATATATTATATATATCATGTATTGATTGTTAGTAGATATTTTTTTATAGTATTTGTTTATTAAATTGTCTTCAATGTCTATATTGATAATATTGTGTGCTGTGCTGATTTTACTTATTTTTCATTTTATAAATCTTGCTGTGGCCGTTTTAATCTACTAAACTGCCGTATCAATTTCATGATATTTTAATGGATATGCAATTTAACTTCTTCTTTCTATTAACTTTCAATGCAATCAAATATAACTGTAAAGCTATTGACTTTCGTGTTATTGTTTTGCTGTTACTTCGAGATGGGATTTGAATCCCATCGGATTACTGATTAATTCCCATCATCGAGATGGGAATACTTTATAATGAAACAGTGTGGTGGTCCGCGGGATAGTGGGAAGGGATGGGACTGTTGCTGGTTGGTGGAATGTGACTGCCTGAAAAATTAAAACAAACAAAACTTCCAGACTTCTATATTTTTACTTTCAAAACAAAACGTCCAAAACATTTCAATGCTGAAGTACTGTTCAAGTCCCATGGATGTATGGTTGATAAACAGATAAAGAGGGGCAGAGGGGGGTCAGGGTTTCTGGTAGACTATAGTCCCCGCGATGATGGCTGTTCTTGTTTAGGTTACTCTTACTTAATAAACATATAAATCAGAACGAGTTAATCTAATGGAACGATGCCTTTCGTGGCGTTAGCATACTCAAATTTATTAGGGCATAATATTTATGACGAGTAAGGGACTTTAGTATAATCAGAACGCGATGTTTGATATTTATACAGTACTGCAGTATGCAGTAAAACCTGTTGTCTGACAGCAGACAGGTCTGCAGGTTGATGTACCGTATTGTACCGTGGAGATCAGAGATTATTGCCATACATCCTGATTGACGACCGTGTATCACGTTACTGCAAGTTGACACATAAATTACATTAATATCTATGGGACTACACCTACCTACATTCACCCTACACGTGCATCTACATGTAGGCTACACATACCTACATGAAGCCTCTATGTAGGCTATACCTCTACGCAAAAGATGTACCCGGTACACTGCAGTGCAGCACTGGCAAACTGCTGGTGGTACAGGCAGACTGGCACAATCAAATGGGGTGTGGGTTGATTCGCCCCAAGTCTATTCGCCCCAAGCAGCCAAGTCTATTCGCCCCACATTTTAGGCAGTTAGGGGCATATCTGCATAGGACTTGGGGCGAATCAACTTTTACTGTGAACCAGTTCGCCCCTTCCTAATCCATTCGCCCCAGACAGCCAGATGATTTTATTTAATGTTTCGCTGTATTCTTCCAGGTGCAATGATATTAGAAAGCGCAGAAATTCCAGATTATGATCAAAGGTTGTACAGTTGTAGGCCTAATCAATCTGTTTCATAGTTAAGATCATGCAAGGCTAATCTAAGTGTAAAAAAGGTGTCTACAGCCACATTAAAAACAATTCAATTAAAATATTTTAGAATGGTAAATATTGTAGGTAATTATTTTCACTGTACTCGAACTCGAGATATTTTATTTACCGAGCATTGCGACATGCGAGGTTAATAAGGAATCTGGAGAGCATAGAACATAATTTTATTTTTAAAGTAAACATTATTTTCACAACCTTATTAATAGGCCCCTATAGGCCCTATTAGTTTTATTGACTGATTGAATCAATGGCAAGTTCCTTTCATAATGTTTTTAAAAACTAGGCAGAAATGTTCTAAAACATGTTTGTTTTTATAAAATAAGATGCTAGAATATATTATATTATATATTATTTTTATAATATTATATATAAGTTATAGGCCTAGTTCATATCCGTACCGTTGGTATTTTCGTATTGCAAAAATAAGACTATAAGTATGAAATACCCTATGTTATTGAGATATTGTTTATTGTTTTGGTTAGAAAAGCCCACCACTGTAACCTGCTCCTTTCCGGTAATTAAGTAATGGAGATTAGTTTATTGTTTTGGTTAGAACTTAGAAAACACCACCACTGTAACACCACCGGTACGCATATGAACGATAACCTATATATAATATATTATTAAAACGTTCTAGAACTACATGTCTAAAAAAATATCACGTGCTATCGAGGGTCAAAATATTGTTTGTAACAAGATTTCTACTGGAATGTATTGTGATAGGTCGACCAGGTCAAAAAAATATTACGTGCAATCGAGGGTCAAAGCAAGGCCTGCAAAAACTTCAGGTTTTTCCATCAAAAATTAGGTTAAAGGTTTTTGTTAGGTTTTCGCAGGTTTTTGAATGTTTTTGCTAGGTTTTTGTAGTATTTATGTCTGTCTGTATTTAGTATTTGTATATTGATTGATTAGATTGACCTGAGCTTGATTGCTTCATCAGTTCATTCGTTATGCTGTTATGGCAGTATGGTCAGATGGTTAGATAAATTATATGGGGCCGCAATTATTGCTCAAGATTATACTTTATACGCACCAGTATAAGCCTACAATATATTACAAAATAGATTGATTATGGTTTTAAAAAGGGATATTAGTCAGTCCAGCAATGAGGTTTTATTGTCGGCTTAGTTAGCCTACAGCCAGAACACTCACACAGTAGGCTATAGCATTAGGCAATAACATGTATGCCTCTCTGTTTCTGTAGTCTGTCTGTTTTACGCGTGGAACCAAATTATTTTTGATCATTGGGCCTCCGCTTTGCAGGACATTGTTTTCGCCGTGAAGACCAGCCGGTTCACAATCTTGTGCTTTGGCAGCTCCATGGAGACAATAAGCATGGTGGACTGGACAGCCCATGACTTTCGTGCGACGCCTCTTAAAAGGCACTGGCCTTGAAGACTGGAAGATGCGGATAGTCTCGCGAAAGGAATGGGGGGTAGGGATAGGGAGTTGTGGCGGTGCAACTTTGTTGACAAGCCGGCACAGCATTATTAATGCATGCTGCATTGGGCTTGCCAATTGTGGTGGTGATAAAATGTTTTTTATTAAGCCGGCATAGCATCCCAATGTGCAGTTTCAATGCAACAGGCCGATTATAGATAATGGACTACGAAGGTATGGCAAATCGGTCAACTGTCCAAGTCGATTCGTCCAAAGTCCATATGCCCCTAAAATGTGGGCAAATCTAGGGAGGCAAGTCTAGGGAGGGGCGAATCCAATCAAATAATAATAATTAATGTATATTTGCGGGCTACCGTCACTACCCACTGCTGCACTTCGGTACCGCGTACCGGCATTGCCTGTGGGCCCTACCTGTCACCGGTACACATCAATTCACATTTTTCAACCATGGTGCAGTAATATTGTTTAGACAGTGACGTCCTCATTTTAAAATCTCGTTCGAACCTCGTTTATAAATTGTTTATTTTTACTCCTTTTTATGGTAGGAGAGAGGCAGAGAGGTGCAGCGACCCCCTATTTTATCCGGTGCCGAATTTAATGTAGATTTCAAATCTGTAACCATTTTTCTCATCTTTTCTCGAACTTGAGTTATTGGATAAAACGTAAGGGTTTGTCTATTTTTTGGCATGCCTTCGAGCAGCACGATTTTTTCACTTGAATAAGGTCATTTTCACCAAAAAGTATCCCAAGGTAAAGTTACAAATATAATTGCAAAATGGTTTATTTTATTTGTTATATTTTTGCTATGATTAAAAATTTCGTTGAATCTCATTCATTTTGATCAAGTTAGTAGGAGGGGGGGGGGGGGGGGGGGTCTAGTTCGCCGAATTTAAGACATTATGTTCAATAGACGATGTGTGTGTTAGGGTTCGACCGGAGCTATTTTTTTTGCCGGAGCCGGGTACCGGACCGGAGCAACCTAAAAGTGCCGGAGCCGGGGCCGGAGCCGGACCGGAGCAACATTGTTTGTTATTTAACCTTGACACTTGAATTTGCCGGGGGGGGGGGGGGGGGGGGGGGGCTCTTTACTGCTTTACATAATCAATTAACGGATATCTATCTGTCTATCTAGTACGGTAGTAATAGCATAGATCTACAGACTGACAGACCTATACCTGTATAGGCCTACTGAGTACTGATATAATATAATCTATATTCTATATACGGTCATTCGGGTACTGCGACTGCCTGACAGCTGGACAGCCTGGCCGATGTACTAGCTAACTGGCAGACTGGATTGGAATGGAACTAATTCTGTTACTGCAGTACTGGTAACAATTAAAGTTAGGTCTTGTAGTCTTGGGCAGTTGGGTAAGTGGAAGACTGTCAGTCGTCAGACTCATACAGTCATACTGTCATAGGCCTACAGCTGAGCTGTACAGCCTGACAGCGAAAGACAGTCAGACAACAGGACAATGCAACAGCAATAGGCAGATAGGCCTACAGCCTACCACCTACGGCCATACCGTAGGCCTAATACATTCGGCAGTACAGTCTGTGGTCTGCCAGTCAGCCAGTAGACATTGATAAGTTCGCAGACGGACGTCCGGTGTCTGGCTGTATGTTTGCCTTGCCTATCCATGTAGCTATGCATCGTGCAGCACAAATACTTTTTGCCGGAGCTCCTGCACCTAATTTGACCGGAGCCGGACCGGAGCCGGACATGCCAAGTCCGGCCGGAGCCGGAGCCGGAGCCGGAGCCGGAGCTCCGGTCGAACCCTAGTGTGTGTGGTGCGTGTAAGCCAGGTAGTATAATAATTATGCTACTTCCACTAATATCATGATGTTTTTTATATTGCTATCTAAATGCATATATCTTCCACTTGCTATGACAGTATGATGTACTATATGAAACATACCAATACGCTTGCGACTTCGCTGTTGAACCTTCAACACATATGGTACCAAATAACTTACCCTTATTAATAACCCGTCATAATATAATCTGGTGGTCAATTTGGGCGGGGTGGAGGGGCGTTGGGCTGTTATAAATGCCGTATATTTTGGGAGAAATGGGGGATCTTTATTAATAATAACTTAGTTAGCTATACGATGGATTGCGTACGGGAGACGTGTAGGGGCATTAGCCGGCAAGATCCAGCTGTGGGATCAATGAATATTTGATCTTTGCTACAGAAGCAGCCGATCAGTCTCTACGCACCCCAGTGTCGGCTTATGGATTATTGGGGTGCAGATTGCAAATGCAGACTACCTCACACTCAACTGAATGAGTCATCGGCACTTGTTTAGGACGTTGTGGTTGCCAACAAATGTTTGTTTTATGGAGTGTAAATGCTGTGACATCCCGGTACATTAGTTTCCTATAAATCGTCACAATCTTAAACTACTAACTGAGTTCGAGTTGAGTGGCACCGCAGATTGATGCTTACTACTACTAATAGGTCGAGCGAGTTCGGATAGGGGAAATTAGATCATTCAAGGCTTCCCGATTCCCATGGTTGTCTGATTTCCAGATGGTATCCTTTTTGGATGGAGCTACCTGATTTCTTAACTTCCATGTCTCTTCTGCTGCTATCTATCAATGACCCAAGGTACTGGAAGTTGTCCATTGAAGTCATATATTCGGATTTTGTAGCATTTATATGCAATCCGTCGTGTAACTAGCTGCGTGATACCTGCTGCTTCTACTTGTGATCCGAAGAAATGAAATGCGCAGGTTACAGTAGTCTAAGACAATAAACCAAAGTCAAAACAACACGTACCGGTATCAGTTTTATTTTGGGGATTAATCAATTGTTATTTGCTTCGATTTCACTTGCTGGAGGTGGAATGAATTTTGATTGCGTAGAAACTCCCCCCCCCCCCCCCCCATCATATGGTTAGGTAATGTAGGCCGTAGAAAGACAGGGTGAAATGAAAACTCAGTTAAATTTTGATCGTGCTTTGCGAAGTCAGTGAAGTCTACTATACATACACAACACACAAATCTCGTCTCCCAAAATTTGACTTTGCAATTGCTGAGAGATTTACTTTTAACTATTTATACCGGTACCATACTGTCAGATGGACATGGACAAGGGCCATTTGTCCCTTACTAAAATGTTTTCTAAGGCTCTTCCCCTTCTGACACCGTGGCTTGCCCTCAATATAAGTTACTGATATGGATGCACCTAAGTCAGTTCCAATAACAAAAATATATACAAGATTATTTATAGTTAGTAATAGTTTTATATGCCGCGTTATTTCGCTCCAATATACCTTAATTGTTATGATAGGAAAACAAAAAGGAAACGCCCATAAGGATCAATAACTTGTTTACGCCGAAACATTCTGTGCTCTGCCGGAACTGACTTCTCAAATAACTGTTTTTGAATATATTAATAATATATTACTTATGGGCTGCACGTCGTTGCGAACGTAAAGACAATTTATAGTCTTAGATAATTTATTACATGTTACTATGGAAACTGGCATTTATATTCCCCTATTGGATATACAGGTTAATGCGCAGAGCATAGCATGCAGGCAGAGTGGGGCCCACTGAGGGCTGAAACAAACTTTCCATTTCCAACTTGACAAAGTTGCCTGTTATTGGTTGTTACAGATCCCTTGAATCTGGGGGAATACTTGTATTATTGAGACGCCTGGTTTCTACTTGATCTTCTTGTTATTGGTCAGTTCGGATCGCGTTATCCCTTTGTCTACAGCGGAATATTTATCTTCTGGGGTGCATTGTGTTTAGTGTCTGATCTCCAGTGTTGTTAGCTAACATACTACTTAACTTTATTGACTACCGGTATATAGGATATTTACCGTCTTGTTTGCATCCAAATGTTGTTTAATGGTTTAGAAATCGTACAAAATGTTTTGTTACAAAATGGACTGCATATCCGATTACATACTGTTACCCTATACAACCCCTAAATATGTTTTATATTAGTATTTAGTATTGTGTTTTGTGATTGAGTCAGTGGAATGGAATGGAATGGGGCCCCAATACCGGCCGCACTCAATTCTATTTAGTCCTTACAAGTAGTAAGGCCTCCCACTGCCTAATTAACAGAATGATAGCCTCGGCTTGTTTGCCACAGTTCGCAGACCTGTACCTCGTAACTGATTCACCCCATTACTTATTATTATTACTCGGTCACACCCCACTGGGTACTGTTTATAGGTTGATAATGGGGCCGGTCTCATGTGAATTCTGGTTACTAATTGTTGGAGGGAACCCATACCTAGAGAGTAGGTGACCGACTGGACGGTGGTGTTATGATATATAATTGGGACACCGGAAGCAATTATTTGCCAAATTTGATATGTTTTTATTTTTACTTTATATCTCATATATATGTGAATGAATGAGATTTGCTGATGGGATGATCATTGTACATCCTGTTTCATGGTAATATTATCTTGAGTTGGTGGCGGCCAATACTGTCAGTTGTGGGGAGAGCCAGGAAGGTTAGCTTTTGCGTAGCGGTATAATTAAAGGTCCGTTTGATCCTGACGTCGTCGTTGTAAAGTGTTGAACGCCAATAGTGCCCATATGACGAATTCCATGTATAATTATATTCACTTTTCGGTCGCAATTTAATTGGAATTTTATATATAAAGAATTTGTATTTTTGGCTCATGTGAAGTTTCCTAGCTTTCCATTTCCTCATAGACAATCATTAGCAAACATTAGAGATTCTGCGTACTTTCCCGTCCTGCCCAGGAAACTTCACATTGGGGGGGGGGGGGGGGGGGGGGGGGTCATTTTTTTACGAGTTCATTTTGCTAAGTAACGATATTTGTTGTCTGCGAGAATGTTGCTTAGGGGATTTTGGGTGGGAGGAAGAAAGGAAGGATGGGGAAAGATGGAAGGAAGAAAATGAAATGGAATGGAATAATATATAAATATTACTATTAATAATATTTTTAATAATACATTAATAGTATTTGTAATATTTAGGGTTAGTTAAGGTGTGGCAAGAGTTAGTTTTTGGTTAGAAAACCCCGCCACTGAAACCTGTTCCGTTCTAGGATTTTAAAATTTCTGTATCGCCACTGTTTCTTCAGTATTTTATGTGTTGTTTTTGTTGTTTATTTTCTGTATCAGCCATGTAACTAGTTTTATAGAGTATCGCTTATTGTTTTTTTGGTTGAAAATACCGCTACTGTAACCTGTTCCTTTCCCATGATTGGAATACACTTTGTATCGCATATTACTCATACATTACTTAGTATCGTTTATTAACTAATTTTATTGAGTATGGTTTATTGTTTTGGTTAGAATACTCCACCACAGTAAACTTATCCTTTCCCATTATTGGTGTATTTTATGTATTTATTGTTTTGGTTAGAATACACTGGCACTGTAACATGTTCCTTCCCCATTATTGGAGTATTATCTTTATTCACCACGACCATATAACTAGTTTTATTGAGTATCGTTTTTTGTTTTGGTAGAAAATCCATAACCTGCTTCTTTGGTATATGCATAAGGTATTGGTTATATCATTTGTGTACTTTTTTATCGCCTCTGCAACTCATTTTCTTCATTATCATTTGCTGTTTTGGTTAGAAAACACCACCAATGTAACCTGTTCCTTTCCCATGATTGGAATACACTTTGTATCGCATAATTGTCATCCGTTACTTAGTATCGTTTATTGTTCTGGTTAGAAACCACCGCCACTGAAACCTGTTCCTTTCCCATTACTGTATAGTATATTATATTATTACATTGCTTCTTTCCTTCCACCCAATCCAACCTTCATTCTTTGTCACTGAGGGTGGCGGGAAATGCCCTGAATAACACACATGGGCCGTATTTTTTTTCTCCTTATTAAGAGTTTTATTGCGCTTATTTTCTTCCATCTTATAACCTGTACAGATACTAAATAGTTTATTGTTTATGGTTAGATTCAACCCTTATGTGTCCTGGGATATTGGTCAAAACCTGGTATTCTTCACATGGGGGAACGGTGGTAAACTGCAAAGTGAAATCTAACAGCAGAAAGTCCAGTATACAATACAGGGCCCTAATAAGTCTGACAATCATCACGTGTAGTCCACCAAATGTTTAGAAATTCTACACACAAACAGACTTCTATGGTTCCTCTGTTGGCCGCTAAAGGGGTTTACCAGGTTCACTAATTATACTGCTACGCAAACGCTCATCATTTACCAAGAATTTCACTTGTTCTGTTAGGAATCAAATAGATTCTTCGCCGCATTCGGTTATGGGAAGGATAGAAAGAAAGACAAGTAGTAATAATAGGCTCAGGAACAGAACCCATCCAAACACTGAGCGCGTATTGGAAATGGGAAACCATTTTTATGAGATGAGAAATCTGAGTTTTCGTTAATATAAATAGTTTTCTTTATCCTTGAGTTCAACCTCTAACAGAAACGGTGTGTCTTGCATGATCCCATTAACACACCCATTGTACTGCCTGGTACTTCGTTAGAAGAATTACCCTTTGATACTTAACACCTCGTCAATAATCCATATTCGCGACATGGGTGGTACACTATTTTTACTTTACAGGAGGACACTAAACTACCAAACCACTATTTAAATACACATCGTTGAATTCGCTTTGTATGAAACTAATCCGGATATTTCGGGGAATACTGTCTGTCTGTGAATCTGTTTTGTGCGCGTGGGTGTAGTGTTACACCCTGTAGAAAATAGCATACCGGACCGGTACAGTAGTGTATAGGGTACATAGCATTTTAAAGTTAATTTTTATGTTAATTATCAATTGGGGGAAATTGATATGTTACACAGTGGTAGGTTATTGTAACCAATACGATTTTTGTACTTGGCGGCGTAGTTTTTACACCCGGTGAGTGCTTTACACTGGTTGCGGAATGGTAGACAGGAGTGGGTATGAATGGTGGACACTGGGTGAGGTCTATTGGTCTACTGGTCCGGTGTGGGAGACAATGAGTGTGGAGTAACGAGTGTTATGTAGTGGTGGTAGACAGTGGGTGCAGAGTGTTCTGTATTGGTGTTTAGACAATGGGTGCGGAGTGTTAGGTACTGGTGGTAGACAGTGGTTGCGGTAGACAGTAGGTGTGGAGTGTTAGGAAGTGGTGGTAGACAGTGGGTGCGGAGTGTTATCTAGTGATGATAGACAGTGGGTGTGGTAGTGGTGGCAGACAGTGGGTGCGGAGTGTTAGGAAGTGGTGGTAGACAGTGGGTGCGGAGTGTTATCGAGTGATGATAGACAGTGGGTGTGGTAGTGGTGGCAGACAGTGGGTGCGGAGTGTTAGGAAGTGGTGGTATAGACAAGTGGGTGCGTAGTGTTATCTAGTGATGATAGACAGTGGGTGTGGTAGACAGTGGGTGCGGAGTGTTAGGAAGTAGTGGTAGACAGTGGGTGCGTAGTGTTATCTAGTGATGATAGACAGTGGGTGTGGTAGACAGTGGGTGCGTAGTGTTATCTAGTGATGATAGACAGTGGGTGTGGTAGACAGTGGGTGCGGATTGTTAGGAAGTTGTGGTAGACAGTGGGTGCGGAGTGTTATCTAGTGATGATAGACAGTGGGTGTGGTAGACAGTGGGTGCGGAGTGTTAGGAAGTGGTGGAAGACAGTGGGTGCGGAGTGTTAGGTAGTGGTGGTAGACAGTGGGTGCGTAGTGTTATCTAGTGATGATAGACAGTGGGTGTGGTAGACAGTGGGTGCGGAGTGTTAGGAAGTGGTGGTAGAGAGTGGGTGCTTAGTGTTATCTAGTGATGATAGACAGTGGGTGCGGAGTGTTAGGAAGTGGTGGTAGACATTGGGTGCGGAGTGTAATCTAGTGATTATAGAGAGTGGGTGTGGTAGACAGTGGGTGCGGAGTGTTAGGAAGTGGTGGTAGACAGTGGGTGCGGAGTGTTAGGTAGTGGTGGTAGACAGTGGGTGCGTAGTGTTATCTAGTGATGATAGACAGTGGGTGTGGTAGACAGTGGGTGCGGAGTGTTAGGAAGTGGTGGTAGAGAGTGGGTGCTTAGTGTTATCTAGTGATGATAGACAGTGGGTGCGGAGTGTTAGGAAGTGGTGGTAGACAGTGGGTGCGGAGTGTTAGGTAGTGGTGGTAGACAGTGGGTGCGTAGTGTTATCTAGTGATGATAGACAGTGGGTGTGGTAGACAGTGGGTGCGGAGTGTTAGGAAGTGGTGGTAGAGAGTGGGTGCTTAGTGTTATCTAGTGATGATAGACAGTGGGTGCGGAGTGTTAGGAAGTGGTGGAAGACAGTGGGTGCGGAGTGTTAGGTAGTGGTGGAAGACAGTGGGTGCGGAGTGTTAGGTAGTGGTGGCCACTGGTGGTTGACAGCGGGTGCGGTGTGCTAGACAGTGGGTGAGGAGTGGTAGACAGTGCTTGCTGATTGGTGGACACTGGGTGCGTTATATTGGACAGTGCGCCTAGCCCTGTGTGGTAGATAGTGATTGAGGGGTGGTAAACCGTGGTTGTGGAGTGGTTGCGGAGTGATGGACACTGGGTGCGATATATTGGACAGTGGGCCTATTTCTAAAGGGACATATTTCTAAAGTAGTTTAAAAAATTTCCAAATTGTAATTTTTATTTATAAATTTCACTAATATATTTAGAAAAAAAGCGCTGCTACACTGAAATACTAATTTTGTATTTGAGATAGGTTTGACAAAGTTTAACCTTTGACAAAATCGTTTCAACATCATTGAAGCGTTTGACACGGTGGTTTACATCTGCCCAAGTACCGAAGACTGTTCGGCCACTGTTGACCGAAGTGGTAGACTAGACACAGACAGAGGGCCCGGTGGTGGCAGACAGTGGGTGCGGAATGGTAGACAGTGGGCCCGGTGGTGGCAGACAGTGGGCGCCGGGGCGCGGAGAGGAGACCGTAAATGCGTGCCGACTCTACTACTATTAGGGAGTCATTTACATTAGATACATACAGTACAGTGTATACAACTCATTGTGTTTCATAGCAATCACATCAACCACAATTCAAAACACCGAAAATATGGTTAAAACGTAAAATTGTATAGTGCATTGATTAATTGTCGGTATTGCTGCTGCTACATGGGATAAACACACGGCCGCTAACTATTACAACTACTGGTGGTCCCAGACTCAGTGGTGCTAGACGGCCAAGCCTATAAGCTAACTCATTGCAGCATCTGGTATTTCTCATATCATGTATATTAAAATTAAGTGTTGCAAGCAAATCGATTGGGCCCCTGTTGGATATGTTGGCTTTGTAGTATGTGAAGTTGGGAAATGTCGTTAGTGGCAGGTGATATGCCTCAATGGAGGTCGCCTATCTAATTATATGAAGTATTAGTCATCATCTTTGCATATTGATACCCCTCCTGGTTACCAATCACTATACAGGGGAAGGGGGTTTCGTTTCAAAGCCTAACAGATGGGGACAGGTTGTTTGTTATTTTGCAATAAATATAAATATAATTTATTATTTTATGGCGATTTAACAATAAATTAAGTTGGTTTATTGCCGTTTCGGAGACAAACCTAATCAGATTTGTACAACGGCAACAAATAGGGTAATTTGGGCATTAATACTAAAGCTCCAGCTAGGGTATAGGTAGATAAGGATGGCCAGCTTTGCAGCCTGTGTGTGTTGGTTATATATTATGGATGGGTAACTGGCACGCCTTAGTCTGACTAGTGTACTTCTATCAGGCACAATAGACACACATACATCCTGTCAGTAATAGTTGGCCAGTAATAAAGGGAAGTATATGTGTAGGAGGAATTAATAAAGAGGTGCTGTGTGGCAGGCCTATATTTCCTTCAACTGGTATTCGCATATATCTGTAGTTGTAGTCATTTATTTTATTTTTTATTGCAATAATTTGCCAACTTACTCAGGCTATGGTATTTACTATTAATAGCTCTTCGCCTGTGTTTAAAGTTCAGAAGTTTGCTGGTAGGTTTTAATTATTTGATCGAACTGAACAGTCGTTATTCAAATACTTTAGTTCGTTTGAGATTAAATATTTACCAACATAGCCAACGGTTGGTCTTTGTAAAAGATTTATAGTTAACTTAATTAAATTTGGTGTACTGTTTAGACTATGTTCACCATGACAGCAATATAGTCCGTCACATCTAATCAGCTGTTTTTTAGAGATTTTTTTGTACGGTATATCATTAAAATCTAAATACATTTTTTCTGCCAATACTGTTATATTAGAAAAACTGTAATAGCTTATTTAATAGCTGAATGAATAGGGCCTACTATATATTTTATTTCTAACTTTAACAGATTCACGTTATGCATCATAGGTGGGGTGGTGCTATCCTTCCACATTCTATATATATATATATAGAATGCTGGAATATATATGTATAATATTTAACATTGCCGCCAACTCAAACAAACAAACACTTACAATATGGCAATTTTGTAGTGAGTAGATAACTCTTTACCGTTACTTCAAGTTGACCCAAGTTATCTTTCCTGCCACGTTCTTATGTTATGTTTACGTTTCTTAGTGAACTTTGATCTGTTATTCCATGTATTTAGTGTATGAAACATTGCCTCCTATCTCTATACCATTACTTCTTATTGGTATTAATTGGAATAAGGGGTACTTGTGTTGGATAAGATACCGTAGACAGTTCCCATAACGATTAACGTACTATCAGTGCTATTGAATGAGATTAGCACTACTAACTCGACTAACTAACTATATATATATGGGAGTATTAATTTGCGAATTTTGAGCGTATGAGCGTAGTGTAGCTGTCGAGTGTAGAAGAGGTAGATAGTTTCAAACAATTTCCAAATATTTTTTTGACTATTTACTATAATATTATAATATGTGTGATGGCGGCTACTCGATTATTCGACGATGTGTATTCTTCCGAAGATTGCGATGACATGGTAAGTCGTCATTGGAATCATTGGGTTGACTATTAATATCCGTCAAAGGTCAAACAGTGAAATTTATCATTTTTTTCGGAAATTTTATAATTTGAGAAATATAATTGTTTATTAACGATACTTGGTGAGAAACTTTTTACACTATTCTCGAAGCATTTTATGTACCGAGCCCAAGCGAGGTTAATAAATGGTCGGGAGAATATTGAAATAATATGTTCTATGTAGGCGGCCTACTGACGTACTTATATTTCATCCAGAGACTGGGGGAAACTGGACGCAAATTCCATCGTGGCGAATTAATCTATCAATTTTATTACCAATTTTAAGGAAAGGATTAGGTTACAGTGGCATGTTATTCTAACCAAAACAAACGAAAGTTAATATAACTGGTTCCAGTTTCATTTTTGACATAGTAATCAGCTGAATATTTGCGTCGAAGGTTTTATTAATGATTTTGATATAGACTTTTATTATACTGTGTGTCGTGTGCCATCTACTGTGTGTCGTGTGCCATCTACTTTGTATCGTGTGCCATCTACTATGTGTCGTGTACCACCTACTGTGTGTCGTGTGCCATCTACTGTGTGTCGTGTGCCATCTACTGTGTGTCGTGTGCCATCTACTGTGTTTCGTGTGCCATATACTGTGTGTCGTGTGCCATCTACTGTGTGTCGTATGCCATCTACTGTGTGTCGTGTGCCATCCACTGTGTCGTGCGTGAGGCATCTAGTGTGTGTCGTGAAGCAACTACTGTGTATCGTGTGTCATCGTGTGCCATCTACTGTGTGTCGTGTGTCATCTTTGGTGTCTCGTGTGCCATCTAATGTGTGTCGTGCACCATCTACTGTGTGTCGTGTGCCATCTACTGTGTGTCGTGTGCCATCTAAGTACTGTGTGTCGTGTGCCATCTACTGTGTGTCGTGTGCCATATACTGTGTGTCATGTGCCATATACTGTGTGTCGTGTGCCACATTAGGTGTATCGTGTGCCATATACTGTGTGTCGTGTGCCATATACTGTGTGTCGTGTGCCATATAATGTGTATCGTGTGCCATATGCTGTGTGTCGTGTGCCATATACTGTGTGTCGTGTGTCATATACTGTTGTCGTGTGCCATCTACTGTGTGTGGTGTGCCACATTAGGTGTGCCGTGTGCCAAATACTGTAAAGTTGTTCGGTATATTATCTATATCTATAATGAATAGGTGGCTATGAAGTATGAACCTCATGACAGCAATTAATACCCAACGCTTGGAATTTTTTTCCCTATCCGTACTGGTACTTTTAATTTCATTTATAAATTTCCACCCACAATGAACTATATGGAAGGATTGGCGTATAATTTCGGTAATCCCACCTATCATTTGGATTTTATTTTTTATCATAATCTTCTCCTCTGAGGTTCCATTGTTTATGATGGAACATTGTGGAATTCAGGTGGTTCTGACCAATTACTCTAATGGAAGTAGCGAGATTTGAATTACGCTTAACCTCACGGCCTAACCGCCTGGGTTTCCTTTTCTCGTAAACCAACTTTCCTGTAAGTCTTATCCGTAATGGCCTGCTCAATTTGCACCACGCTGATTGAGTGATTGCTTCCTGCTAGCGTTATTTATATTTTGGAGGCCCTCAGCTGTCCTTCTCCACTCATCCAAAATCAGTGTCTTATTATTACAGCGATACCAATACTAATTTAGTTGTTTCATATTATTTATATTAATTCATTACCGGTACGGTTTTAATTTTTGTTCTGTAATATTATTGTTTTGATACCGGTATTAAATTATGTGTATGTATAATGAATTATATTATATTTACAACTATTTGTGTTTGTTATATTTTACTGTTCGCAATTTATGTTGCTGCACTAACTGTATATTATTGTACCGGTACTATCTATAAATAGATATATTTATTTTCTGTATCTGAACAAAAGTGACCCTTCTGTAGCCTACTTTTTTTGAAAACCTCCTAGACATTCACATAACTTCGTACAATTTTAATAAATCATACTCATACAACTATCAGAGTAATTTATGGCATATAATAAAATGAATCCTGTACATTACATACAATATTAATTACCTGTAATAAATCCGGGCATCGCTAGACAGATATATTTATTGCCAATTATTAACATTTCAAATAAGCTTTCCATTTTTCTGAATTTATGCAGAATGCATGTACTTGTACTATATATATATATATATATACTATTACACAATACAATTGAATACATGCATACCATACATTCACAACATGTACTTGTAGTCAAGATAAAGAATACCGTACCTATACTATATTTATCCTGATATTCTATAAAAAAAAACTCATTCCTTGATGTAGAGTTTTTTCTCTTACATTAATCTAAAATTGTATTTCTAATTTTTATAATTTATGCTATTACTATTAATTATGATTCAATTTATTCTATTCTACCCCATGTCCTGAAATATAGTGTCGTTATATATATATAATATATACCAGCCACCTCCCCCCCAATTTTTCTACAAAACGTAATGAGATTGTATGCAATTTGAAACAAAGTTAGTTTCATCTCCCTCCTACTTCGTGGGTGAGCCAGAACTTTTACTTTTGCCTTCATTCTTTAGCTACAATCGTTTAAAAAAGTGTCTCCGTCGATATTGTACCAGTTACATCGCAGTTATTCATCCAACTTTTAGTGATTTATTGGTACTATTGGAAAGCTGATCGGGCAAGGATTCCAATTCTGTAAAAATATTTGAATTTGGTTAGGAAATAGCTGAGATATTGGCATTCGAATTTTGCATGTATTTGCTTTCGCTGCAGGCCATTTATTCAATTGAATAAATACACAACGTTCTAGATAAACTATAAGAAGGTTTGAGATGTCAGTTATATTTGATGAAAAGTTCTGGGTTGGAGCAAGTTAAATATTATTTATTAATCAATTTCAAATATAAATATATTTCGGGAGCTCAGCGAGCTATCATTATCAATAAAGTACTAATTCTAAAATAAATTGCAGAATTGACTACCGTTACGCAGGGACTGGGATCGAATCGAAATCGAATCGAACGAATTTCACTGGGTCGAAATCGAATCGAAAGCTTTTTTCCATAAATCGAATCGAATCGAAAAATGACGAAATCTAATCGAAAATGTGCTGAATCGAATCGAAAAATATATGGGAAATCGAAGACGAAAAATTGCTTTCGATTCGATTCGATGCCAGTCCCTGCGGCGTTACGTATGACTTGAAATCTGTTGAAAATTGAACAAAAACAGAATAAATTTCTTGTAACAAAAAACATATGCTACTATATACGCTACACATACATCTTACATATACTTATCTTACTACTATCATATACTTATATATCTTACATATAGTAGCATATATATTTTTTGTTACAAAAAATTTGTTCTGTTTTTTGTTCAATTTTCAACAGATTTCAAGTCAACGTTACAGTTACGGTAGTCAATTCTACAATTTATATTAGAATTAGTACTTTATCTGTTTATTGATAATGATAACGCTGAGCTACTGAAATATATTTATATTTGAAATTGAATAATAATATTTAACTTGCTCCAACCCAGAATTTTTCATCGAATGTTCTAGAACATTTTGATTATGTATTAATATTCATGTACTCGTATTATCATGTAGGAATTGCATTGTTGCCAAGCTACTTATGAGATAAACAAAATGTTCTAGAACATTGTAAATTAAATTTAAATGGAATAAATGGCTTGCAGCGGAAGCAAATACATGCAAAGTTGGAATGCCCATATTGCAGCTATTTCCCAACCCAAATTAAAATATTTTTACATATTTGGAATCCTTGCACGGTCAGCTTTCCGCTGGTACCAACAAATCACTAAATGTTTGAAGAATAACTGCGGTGTAAATGGTGCAATATCGTCGGAGACACCTTTTTTAAACGCTTGTAGCTAAAGAATGAAGGCAAAAATAAAAGTTCTGGCTCACCCACTAGCACTAAGGAGGAGGGAGATGAAACTAACTCTGTTTCAAATTTTATGCAATCGCATTACAATTTGCAGAAAAATGTAGGGGGGGGGGGGGGTACCTGAATAACGACAATATATTCCAGGACATGGTGTATTCTGTTTCATGAATTAATTGCCATTGCAATATGGTTATTTTATTGTATTGTTCTTACTCATTAATTAAATTACTATTTTTGTCGAAATGGAGTTCCTTCCTGTTCTTGTTGAGGAAGTAGATGCAGAAGTAAGTAGAAGGAAGTAGAAGTTAATTTGTTGCTTTGAAAATAAAATGCTGTTTGTGCACCAGAGTACCAGCGCCTGATAGAATACATAATTAATTATGCAGCATTTTTTTTGCAGATCGCCCTAATTTAAACCATACACCCCAACCCTAAGTAATAATCTATTAAATTTCGCAACCAGGGCCCTGCCCTTCGGATCAAACACAACCGGTCTACTTCCAGTAACTAACCACTAAATCTCTTTCCAATTTCCATTTGCAGACCAACCACGAACGACTGGATCTCAACGTCCAAGAAGTTTTGGCCTCCCTGTATCCGCCATTCCGGGAAACCGCCCCCATTCTGATTGGCCAGGCTTGTATGATAGTAGACCACCAGTTCGCCGGCGACGAGTTTGCTTTCCTTACGGACTTCCTATTGGTTGCTAAGCCCATTCTGCAATGCGTCAGGGAGGAGGCCAAAGTTTGTGTAAGTATTCCTTATCATAGTTATAAGGCCTATATTATGCCTTACCATGGCCTACCTACCTATACCTATAACACCACCGCATAGGTTTGTATGTTATATAAACGCCTAAAGTCCATGAGATACACCCTCAGCCTTAGATTCGGCTGGTGGCTTATTCAGGGATTCACCTTGAATTTAGTTTCGACGTTTGTTTTTCCCGCCAAAAAAGGCACAGCTTAATGAACATTAAATAGGTTACAATGACTTTCAGTCAAACCAAAACAAGTAAGTTATTAAAAGTTTTGTGATTATGGCCTGAGATGGACCAACAAACTGGTTGGTAAAGCAATTTATTTGACTCGGTCAAATAATAAATTGCGGGGATCTCAAATCTTGTGACGAACTGAGATGTGGCATTGGGATAGGGAGCAACGGCGGGGTCGATAAAATACCATTCGACGTGATTTATTACAGCGATGTAGGTTAATGTCGTTACATCTTTGTTATTCTCGTATTTTAGTTGGTATGGAAGTCTGACAACGTCGCTATTCTACCGGAGGGATGGCCCTTGGTCTACAACAATCTCATACTCGTCCATCTTCTCGAAGTTGAACCCCACCATCTGCGTCCCGGTGATTTCTACTTCGTCGTTAAATGCCTCGCCCCCCGCACCGTAAAACTATTCCTGAAATTCGTCCGAGATGGTTAGTAAGATAAACAAAATATTTATTATTTGTTCCCCCACTATGGAATAATATGCACAAAATGTATGTATCTATGCCATCGTCACATCGGCTCTGAAATACTTTAAAATATAAAACAATACTTTTATTTTTTTAATCTCTGAATTCAATGCGACTGTGTCGCGCAACTGACTGCGAATGTTACCGAAACTTCAGCCAAGTTTTATTCGTTATATTTTTTTCCTTTTACTTTTAGAATTCGAAAGTTTTTATCCCAATTCCCCATATCAAGTATAATAAGCCATTCAATTGATAATGTCTATCGTGGAGTGACTCGAACATGTTTTTTTCTAACAAATAATATACCGGTAACCAAATTTAACCATATGGAACAAGTAGTCAAGTGAATCTAGCAAAAAAATGAGAAGTATTTCGCAATCAATCCGAACCACGCATTTTGGATTCTATATTACCTTATTAATGACCAAAAAAAAGTCTATAAAATTTTATTTTACGGATCATATGTTTATTCATGAAAATTCTGCTTAAATTTGCATAACACAAGCCAAACAAAAGGAACAGTAGGGAAAAGTAAGTAGCAAATTGGTGATGTTCCAGAATATTTTAATTAATTTCACAATAAGGTGTGATTCAATGGGAAATTAGTAATATTTACACTGGCGTGTTACACATTAATTGCTATATCTCGGTAACTAAAAGTCGCATCAAGTTTTTAAATATATCAACAACTTCACGATATATTAAGGTAACTGTTGTAAAAAAATTATACAATTCCACTGCAAGGAAATTTCATAATTTCCATTAATGTTAGTGAAGATTTTTCACATACTTAAATTGTGATTGCTCTATTGATTTTAGGTGTAATTAATTTATTTTTTTTTAGTTTGAAAACCGCAATTAGTTTATCATATAACAAATACATTTTTTGGGGATAAGGGTTTTTGAGTTCGATAAATCCGATGGGCGAGGTTACATCCACCCGTTTAGTAGAGAAGTTGTGTAAATAAGATCCTTATATTGTACCAGCAAAAATATTATTAAAAATGGTTAAATTATTAGACAAATTTCCGTTGCTCTGGAAACTAAATTGGTAACCATATAGAAGTGCATACTTCTGTCAATCGATAGTCATTAGAGTAAAGTTTGTCTGTACGAAATTTGGAGAAAATCCCACCAATAGACCCCTTGTTGCTATGTAAAATCCATGTTGCTAAGGAAAGAAACAGCAAATTGAAGGAGATCCGCATAATATATTTTTATAGACTTTTTTGGGGGTATTAACAAGGTAATGTAGAATAACAAAAAATTTGGTTTGGGTGAATTGCGAATTTGTTATGGGTTGACCCCCTTTTTCGGCTAGATTGACTCGCCTAAAGTACAACTATTTTTCTACCTGATCCATGTATTATTTTACTTGATACAGGTCGTCTTCATCACAAAATAATCTCCGAGGATTATTTCGACATGTTATTTACTCACGAATGGCTCGTCGGTCTTCCAGAAAATACCGAAGCCAACCCTCTAAAGCACTGCGTGCTGTGTGGACCCCAAGGAGTCGTTAGGTAAGTTAGTTACACCAAGGTTCCACCTTGGAGTTAGTAGTGGTCGCATTGAATTCACATCTCCCGTAGGTCGTGGGTTCGATCCTCACATGGGCCAGGGCAGTTTTCGTTTCGGCACGAATGCTTTAAAGGGACCAGCCAGGGCGCATCGCTGCCTTGCATCCTTAAGTAGTAGCTAAATGAGTAATGGAGTTTCCTCTGGGGAGTAAAGTTCTGGGGGGACCCTGGAAATAAGTCGTCAGACTTTGTGCGTAATCCCTGGCCTATCGGCCGAAGAAAATTTACTTTTACTTTACTTTACTTTAGTTTAATGTCTTTATCCCAATCTGTTAGTAACATGTTGCTTGTTGTTGATTACCCCGCCGTAAAAGATAACTGTTTTTTTTACCCCCTTAAATTTATTTTTATCAGGTTAACATGGGAAGAAGTTACCCACCCTAAATGCCAGTCGTCCGATACAATATTGATGCATTCTCTTCGCCGCTCAAAGAAATTCCAATCCAAAGCTTCCCGCGCCAGTATGTCCAGCACGGGCTCAGTTAGCTCGGAGGCAGAACTTACAGACAGGTAGGTTAGGTTGTTCGGTTATTAATTGTTGGTCAGCCGGTCTGTAAGTGTCCGTCAAGGTTGGTCGGTTATTGTTGGTCAGCCGGTAGTGTCGGTCACTTAACTTACAGACAGGTAGGTTAGGTTGGTCGGTTATTGTTGGTCAGCCGGTTTGTAGTGTCGGTCACTTAACTAACCGACAGGTAGGTTAGGTTGGTCGGTTATTGTTGGTCAGCCGGTTTGTAGTGTCGGTCACTTAACTAACAGACAGGTAGGTTAGGTTGGTCGGTTATTGTTGGTCAGCCGGTTTGTAGTGTCGGTCACTTAACTTACAGACAGGTAGGTTAGGTTGGTCGGTTATTGTTGGTCAGCCGGTAGTGTCGGTCACTTAACTTACAGACAGGTAGGTTAGGTTGGTTATTGTTGGTCAGCCTGTTTGTAGCGTCGGTCACTGAATTTACTTTGGAGTAGCGCCAACTTAATGTTGCCTGTGCTGTGCGGCTTATTTATTATGAACTATTGTGTCTGTCCGAGTCCGTCTAATATTTGTTGCAGTCTCATGTACAGGCATTATACGGTAAGGTATATATAGATCCTGTTCCTGTACTATAATACTCTAAGTGACATCCTCCAATATTTTTTCCACTTCTGAACAAAAAGCCCTAGACCATGTATTAATTACAGTCGTATTATCACCTTAACCACAATTCATTGATTTGAGTTTGTTTGTAGTTTGCAGCTTTACGTGTAAGTCTGGTTTGATTTTGTTTGCCTTTCTTCGTCTACTCACTCTCTTTTTCTGTCTGTCTGTGTCTGTCTGTCTGTCTGTCTGTCTGTCTGTCTGTCTGTCTGTCTGTCTGTCTGTCTGTCTGTCTGCCTGTCTGTCTGTCTGTGTCTGTCTGTCCTCTATTAGTATTAACTAAGTATTTTCTTTCCAACAGTCCGAGTCCGAAACCGTCGCCAAAGATTTCAGATAAATTCCGTAAACACCGGAGTCCCTCGATCGACTTCAACGGATTGAACCGGTCGATATTCGGTAGAAAATCATCTTCGAAACTCCAACAGCCTATCAAAGAGGAATCCTTCCGCGATCGCAGTAAAACACATCCAGACTCTAATAAATCTAACAGTCTAACTGTGGGCCTATCCGCAAATTGTTTAAATAATTACAGTAAGGAAACCCCGCCCCCCTCACATGCGGAATCGGTTCCCCCATCTAGTGCCCCCTACCTCCCCCCCACATCCCCCCTCCTCCGTCGCCACCCCAAGCTGAACGCCGTCGGCCGTCGGTCAGCTCGCGATCGTCCCGCTTCCATCGCCGACGCCTCCAGTCTGGGCCTCGCAGCCGGCGGTTCCCTCCCAACCTCCGGAGTCTCCACGCCCAGTCTCCCGGGGTTACCGAAGTCCCAGACCTACACGTCCGGCGTCGGGGAGGTCAGCTCCACTTCCGTCGGTTACGGTGACGTCATCGTTGCCAGGCGACTACACGAGGCGCTGGAACACAGCGCGCAGACGGTGCGCGGCGGATGGATCGAGACTGACCTGGACGCTGCCATGGCAACGGTTTCCTCGACGACCGGAGACGACGCAGAGCCTCCCTCGCCTACAGCCGACTTAGCTCAACGCCTTGCCGAAACTGAAAGTTTATTAGGCAACGCCGGAACTCCTCATTCCTCTCTTCATTCAGAAAGTTAGTTGAAATTTATTCACTTATATTATCTGGTTGTTCTCTTACAGGGGCGGCCAAGTCAATGACTATATAATTGTGTCATCTATGTAACATCATAAAGTTGTAAGTTCATACGTAGAACGTAAATACACTTAACAATATATTTTGGTAGTTATTCGATCGAAAATAATGTCGCTAAAAATCTATCGAAATTTTTTTCATTTGCGATGAGTTTCGATTAATTTTTTAACTATAGAATTTTAAACTTTTTTTAACAAAAAGCTTAACATACAGTTTTTTATTAATTTTAATTATTCTGTAATTTTGAATGTTAAAATTTTAGAACAAAACTAAAAGTACATAAACACACAGTATTCTAATACTCATAATGCATTTGTACTCTATCAATCCATTCATTATTTAATCTAAATATAACAAACCGTTCTCAACCAAATTGTAAATTGTAAAGTGCGACTTTACACAAATAATTTTTTTGAAATATTAAGCATATTATTATTTTTAGAGTACCAGTTAAATGACTGGGAGGAAATCTTGGGATAGGTGTAACGCCCACGGCCCACCCCTACCCTCGGGTAGCAGCTATCGAAAGAGGAGCCTTCGGGTCGCCTTCGGGTCGCCTCCGGCTTCGACCGACTGTTTGCTTGCTTGATTCTTTATAAAATAAAATTTTTATAATAGTAACCAATAAATAATTGATAATTTTTTTATATATTACATTGGTAATAATCGAAAATCATCGGTAATCAATCGAAAATTTCAGTAAATCGATCGAAATATTTGGTAAATTTCGATGGACAACGCTAACTATAAATCACCAAGAATTTAGTATTATGAGGATGGAGTGGATGGAGTTAATTTATTTTTATTTCAATTAAATTTGTGATAAATAATTAAAAGTCAAATATTCAGACATCAAATTTCAAATTTGGCTACTTTTGACTGGAATGACTCTATTGTGCAATCCAGGGTTACCTAAATTTGTCTACGTAATACCCACACGTTAGTGGAGCCTCCCCACAGGGCGAAGTTAGCAATCGTAGCACATAAGGTGCGAATAAGGCCCTACTCGAGCAGCTGGGTGCACCCAAGCAAATTATATTGACACAGTTTAATTTAATCAAAGATCGAGAGTTAATCTGATAAAATAAGCCTGCCACCTTTCGCCGACTGACAGACAGACCGACCGACCGACATTCATCGGTTAATAGCGATACCCGTATATGCTATAAATCTCTCTTTTTCGGGGTTCGTCCTTGAACTTGTAACTAAAGGAAGCATTACTGTGCGGTGCGGGAGATGGGCTATCAATCCGTTATATCAGTGCACATAGTTATTGGCGTGTAGTTAACTTCTTTAAAGTAACCGGCCATTGTTTGTTTACATGTATGTATACCCATCATATTTACCTAAAACGCTTTTATAATTAATTTAGATTAATACTTTTTTTTGCGATAATTTGGCGGCTACTTTTGTCACTTTTGACGAGAATCAACCACGTAATAATTTATATTTTTGATATGCATATTCAATTCAAACTTTTTTTTTCAATAATTATCTTTATAATTAATTATTGGCCATTTATAGTTATCAGAAGAAAGATATATATCTTGTATGATTCACTAATAATAAACTACCTCAGCAATAAACCTGTTTTTTTATTCTCTCTCTTGTAGGACCCTCTCCATATACGAATTCCTTCATTGCCAGCCAACTATGCATCTCCATACCCCGCCAATGTATAGAAGTTAACTTCGAATTGTTACATTCCGGTTCTTGTATCATTCCAGGTATGTAACATTCAGTTAATCCTATGTGATTCTCTTTACTCTAATAACAGTATTTATCATTTTAAATGATTGTTATTCCAAAGTTTGTACTTTAACGTGGTTTTCGTTCTGTTGTACATTATTACTAGAGTATACGTGGCTATATCTCACAATTCAGTTACATTTAATTAATAGCGAATAAAGGAAATGCTTTGGATATATTGGGATATTATTGGGATATCAATATTATTTATGGGGAGGGGATACTTCATTAAATATTTTGGACGCGATATTAGGCGAGTTCTTATCAATGTAACTATATCAACTAAACTCTGAACGTCGTTTTTAAATGAACATATCCAATTGGTTAAATGCTTTTTTGGTTAATTATGATGGTGACAGGAAATGGAAGGTTTGTGTTTAACATAGAGTAATTATTACTTCATTGTCTGTCCAGGAACGCGAGATTTAAATCAGAGACCGGTTATTGAATTGAACACAGCCAACCCAATTTGGTCTGGAACAGAACTCAGCAGTCTGGATGTCGGAAAGCTGCTTCTTTACTACTCCAATATACCGAGGTGAGTTTTATAAACTCAACCCAGTTAGACTTAAGCGGTGCTATACTATGACTGTGGATAATATAGACTACGTCCTACGTCATTAACATTTGATGCCTTCTCATATAACTCTCCATTTATTTAGCACACAACTAACATAAACTCTATCATAATGCAACTCCCATTTATTTATCACACGGCAACCATAAACTTTCTCATATGTAACTCCCATTTATTTCTCACACAGTTCCCATAAACTTTCTCATATGTAACTCCCATTAATTTCTCACACAGTTCCCATAAACTTTCTCATATGTAACTCCCATTCATTTATCACACGGCATCCATAAACTTTCTCATATGTAACTCCCATTCATTTCTCACACAGTTCCCATAAACTTTCTCATATGTAACTCCCATTAATTTCTCACAAGGCATCCATAAACTTTCTCATATGTAACTCCCATTCATTTCTCACACAGTTCCCACAAACTTTGTCATATGTAACTCCCATTCATTTCTCACACAGTTCCCATAAACTTTCTCATATGTAACTCCCATTCATTTCTCACAAGGCATCCATAAACTTTCTCATATGTAACTCCCATTCATTTCTCACACAGTTCCCATAACCTTTCTCATATGTAACTCCCATTAATTTCTCAAAAGGCATCCATAAACTTTCTCATATGTAACTCCCATTCATTTCTCACACAGTTCCCATAAACTTTCTCATATGTAACTCCCATTAATTTCTCACACAGTTCCCATAAACTTTTTCATATGTAACTCCCATTCATTTATCACACGGCACCCATAAACTTTCTCATATGTAACTCCCATTCATTTCTCACACAGTTCCCATAAACTTTCTCATATGTAACTCCCATTCATTTCTCACACAGTTCCCATAAACTTTCTCGTATGTAACTCCCATTCATTTATCACACGGCACCCATAAACTTTCTCACATGTAACTCCCATTCATTTATCACACGGCATCCATAAACTTTTTCATATGTAACTCCCATTCCTTTATCACACGGCACCGATAAACTTTCTCATATGTAACTCCCATTTATTTATCACACGGCATCCATAAACTTTTTCATATGTAACTCCCATTCATTTATCACACGGCATCCATAAACTTTTTCATATGTAACTCCCATTCCTTTATCACACGGCACCCATAAACTTTCTCATATGTAACTCCCATTTATTTATCACACGGCATCCATAAACTTTTTCATATGTAACTCCCATTCATTTATCACACGGCATCCATAAACTTTTTCATATGTAACTCCCATTCCTTTATCACACGGCACCGATAAACTTTCTCATATGTAACTCACATAGCACCCGACCCATTAATTTTCTCATATGTATCTCACATTTATTTCTCACACAACTGTCTTATAAACTTTCTCTTTTATTTCTCACACAATTATCTTATAAACTCTCTCATTTATTTCTCACATAGCATCCATAAACTTTCTCATATGTAACTCACATTTATTTCTCACACAACTCTCATATAAACTTCCTCATTTATTTCTCACACAAATCTCTTATAAACTCTCTCATTTATTTCTCACATAGCATCCATAAGCTTTCTCATATGTAACTCACATTTATTTCTCACACGGCACCCATAAACCTTCTCATATGTAACTCACATTTATTTCTCACACATCTCTCTTATAAACTTCCTCATTTATTTCTCACACAAATCTCTTATAAACTATCTCATTTATTTCTCACACATCTCTCTCATAAACATCCTCACCTCATTTATTTCTCACACAAATCTCTTATAAACTCTCTCATTTATTTCTCACATCTCTCTTATAAACTTCCTCATTTATTTCTCACACAAATCTCTTATAAACTTTCTCATTTATTTCTCACACAGTTCCCAGGATTTAACTCGCGGTATGACAGTACTCGTTGACGCTCGCTGGGCTCTGTTATCTGCGGCTGATATTCTAAGTAAATCGATTGTCTACTTCGAAACAATGAGACCGGGGTGTATTCGTAGACTTCATATCGTCTGTCAAAATTCGACTCAGGTAAGACCTGAACAACATTATCTATATTAATTTTATCATAATTTGAAAAATATTACCAAGACACGTCACAGAATTTATATTTTTGTAATATTATCGATTTCCCGGTTCCCACATATCACTAATAGCCACCACACCACACCAATCGTTCGCCTATTCTTTAATTTCTTGTTTATAATTCTCAGTTATATTGATCTGTTTGCAGGTATTCATAGAGAAGAAATGTGCTGTAACTCGTATTGGAACGCTAACGTTAACGTTTAGCAACTCAATGCAGTCTTTATTGGATATTTCCGATCGCCATCAATTAACCACCTACTCCGGGGGTCGATATACGTACCTGCACGAGGATTGGATCCGTTTCAGAATGAAGGTGAGTTCGAACACGGGGATTGGATCCGGTTCAGAATGAAGGTGAGTTCGAACACGGGGATTGGATCCTGTTCAGAATGAAGGTGAGTTCGAACACGGGGATTGGATCCGGTTCAGAATGAAGGTGAGTTCGAACACGGGGATTGGATCCGTTTCAGAATGAAGGTGAGTTCGAACACGGGGATTGGATCCGTTTCAGAATGAAGGTGAGTTCGAACACGGGGATTGGATCCGTTTCAGAATGAAGGTGAGTTCGAACACGGGGATTGGATCCGTTTCAGAATGAAGGTGAGTTCGAACACGGGGATTGGATCCGTTTCAGAATGAAGGTGAGTTCGAACACGGGGATTGGATCCGTTTCAGAATGAAGGTGAGTTCGAACACGGGGATTGGATCCGGTTCAGAATGAAGGTGAGTTCGAACGCGGGGATTGGATCCGTTTCAGAATGAAGGTGAGTTCGAACACGGGGATTGGATCCGGTTCAGAATGAAGGTGAGTTCGAACACGGGGATTGGATCCGGTTCAGAATGAAGGTGAGTTCGAACACGGGGATTGGATCCGGTTCAGAATGAAGGTGAGTTCGAACACGGGGATTGGATCCGTTTCAGAATGAAGGTGAGTTCGAACACGGGGATTGGATCCGTTTCAGAATGAAGGTGAGTTCGAACACGGGGATTGGATCCGGTTCAGAATGAAGGTGAGTTCGAACGCGGGGATTGGATCCGTTTCAGAATGAAGGTGAGTTCGAACACGGGGATTGGATTCGGTTCAGAATGAAGGTGAGTTCGAACACGAGGATTGGATCCGGTTCAGAATGAAGGTGAGTTCGAACACGGGGATTGGATCCGGTTCAGAATGAAGGTGAGTTCGAACACGGGGATTGGATTCGGTTCAGAATGAAGGTGAGTTCGAACACGAGGATTGGATCCGGTTCAGAATGAAGGTGAGTTCGAACACGGGGATTGGATCCGGTTCAGAATGAAGGTGAGTTCGAACACGAGGATTGGATCCGGTTCAGAATGAAGGTGAGTTCGAACACGGGGATTGGATCCGGTTCAGAATGAAGGTGAGTTCGAACACGGGGATTGGATCCGTTTCAGAATGAAGGTGAGTTCGAACACGGGGATTGGATCCGGTTCAGAATGAAGGTGAGTTCGAACACGGGGATTGGATCCGGTTCAGAATGAAGGTGAGTTCGAACACGGGGATTGGATCCGTTTCAGAATGAAGGTGAGTTCGAACACGGGGATTGGATCCGTTTCAGAATGAAGGTGAGTTCGAACACGAGGATTGGATCCGGTTCAGAATGAAGGTGAGTTCGAACACGGGGATTGGATCCGGTTCAGAATGAAGGTGAGTTCGAACACGGGGATTGGATCCGGTTCAGAATGAAGGTGAGTTCGAACACGGGGATTGGATCCGGTTCAGAATGAAGGTGAGTTCGAACACGGGGATTGGATCCGGTTCAGAATGAAGGTGAGTTCGAACACGGGGATTGGATCCGGTTCAGAATGAAGGTGAGTTCGAACACGGGGATTGGATCCGGTTCAGAATGAAGGTGAGTTCGAACACGGGGATTGGATCCGGTTCAGAATGAAGGTTGAGTTCGAACACGGGGATTGGATCCGGTTCAGAATGAAGGTGAGTTCGAACACGGGGATTGGATCCGGTTCAGAATGAAGGTGAGTTCGAACACGGGGATTGGATCCGGTTCAGAATGAAGGTGAGTTCGAACACGGGGATTGGATCCGGTTCAGAATGAAGGTGAGTTCGAACACGGGGATTGGATCCGGTTCAGAATGAAGGTGAGTTCGAACGCGGGGATATTTATGTTATACTTACTTAGTATTGATTGACACACAACCTAGCTAAGTCTCTCTATATCCCTCGTTGCGTTCTCTCTCTGTAGTTGGAACCATTATCGGAACTGTGTAAGGCGGCGGCTAGTTTCCTCCGTCGGATGCACACGGAACTCTCTACGGAATCCATCCCTTCCTTCGCTCGGGATATATCATCCCTACACGCCCATCACGAGAGTCGCATTGCCAGTATCCACGAAGATGCGAGGGTAGATCGGTTGCTAAGCGACGGTCCCACTGCTCTCAAGTCACTCAAGAACGAATCAATGTCGCTTGGTTAGTGTGGGTTTCTTGTGTCTGTCTAGTCTAACATTGTATCAATTGGTTAGTCAGTTTACTGTGTCTGTCTATCATTGTATCAATTGGTTAGTGTAAGTTTACTGTGTCTGTCTAACATTGTATCAATTGGTATTGTGTCTGTCTAACATTGTATCAATTGTTTAGTGTTAGTTTATTGTGTCTGTCTAACATTGTACCAATTTGTTAGTGTCTGTTTATTGTGTCTGTCTAACATTGTATCAATTGGTTAGTGTCTGTTTATTGTGTCTGTCTAACATTGTACCAATTGGTTAGTGTCTGTTTATTGTGTCTGTCTAACATTGTATCAATTGGTAGTGTCGGATTATTGTGTCGTCTGACATTGTATCAATTGGTTAGTGTCGGTTTATTGTGTCTGTCTATCATTGTATCAATTGGTTAGTGTCGGTTTATTGTGTTGTCTAACATTGTATCAATTGGTTAGTGTCGGTTTATTGTGTCTGTCTATCATTGTATCAATTGGTTAGTGTCGGTTTATTGTGTCTGTCTATCATCGTATCAATTGGTAGTGTCGGTTTATTGTGTCTGTCTAACATTGTATCAATTGGTTAGTGTCGGTTTATTGTGTCTGTCTAACATTGTATCAATTGGTAGTGTCGGTTTATTGTGTCTGTCTAACATTGTATCAATTGGTTAGTGTCGGTTTATTGTGTCTGTCTAACATTGTATCAATTGGTAGTGTCGGTTTATTGTGTCTGTCTAACATTGTATCAATTGGTTAGTGTCGGTTTATTGTATCTGTCTAACATTGTATCAATTGGTAGTGTCGGTTTATTGTGTCTGTCTAACATTGTATCAATTGGTTAGTATCGGTTTCTTGTGTCGTCTAACATTGTATCAATTGGTTAGTGTCGGTTTATTGTGTTTGTCTAACATTGTATCAATTGGTTAGTGTCGGTTTATTGTGTCGTCTAACATTGTATCAATTGGTAGTGTCGGTTTATTGTGTCTGTCTATCATTGTATCAATTGGTAGTGTCGGTTTATTGTGTCGTCTAACATTGTATCAATTGGTAGTGTCGGTTTATTGTGTTTGTCTAACATTCTATCAATTGGTTAGTGTCGGTTTATTGTGTATGATTAACATTGTATCAATTGGTTAGTGTCGGTTTATTGTGTCTGTCTAACATTGTATCAATTGGTTAGTTTCGATTTATTGTGTCTGTCTAACATTGTTTCAATTGGTTAGTGTCGGTTTATTGTGTCTGTCAAACATTCTATCAATTGGTTAGTGTCGGTTTATTGTGTCTGTCAAATATTCTATCAATTGGTAGTGTCGGTTTATTGTGTCTGTCTATCATTGTATCAATTGGTTAGTATCGGTTTATTGTTTCGTCTAACATTGTATCAATTGGATAGTGTCGGTTTATTGTGTCTGTCTATCATTGTATCAATTGGATAGTGTCGGTTTATTGTGTCGTCTAACATTGTATCAATTGGTTAGTGTCGGTTTATTGTGTCTGTCTAACATTGTTTCAATTGGTTAGTTTCGGTTTATTGTGTCTGTCTAACATTGTATCAATTGGTTAGTGTCGGTTTATTGTGTCTGTCTAACATTGTATCAATTGGTTAGTTTCGATTTATTGTGTCTGTCTAACATTGTATCAATTGGTTAGTGTCGGTTTATTGTGTCTGTCTATCATTGTATCAATTGGTTAGTATCGGTTTATTGTGTCGTCTAACATTGTATCAATTGGATAGTGTCGGTTTATTGTGTCTGTCTATCATTGTATCAATTGGATAGTGTCGGTTTATTGTGTCGTCTAACATTGTATCAATTGGATAGTGTCGGTTTATTGTGTCTGTCTATCATTGTATCAATTGGATAGTGTCGGTTTATTGTGTCGTCTAACATTGTATCAATTGGTTAGTGTCGGTTTATTGTGTCTGTCTAACATTGTTTCAATTGGTTAGTTTCGGTTTATTGTGTCTGTCTAACATTGTATCAATTGGTTAGTGTCGGTTTATTGTGTCTGTCTAACATTGTATCAATTGGTTAGTTTCGATTTATTGTGTCTGTCTAACATTGTATCAATTGGTTAGTGTCGGTTTATTGTGTCTGTCTATCATTGTATCAATTGGTTAGTATCGGTTTATTGTGTCGTCTAACATTGTATCAATTGGATAGTGTCGGTTTATTGTGTCTGTCTATCATTGTATCAATTGGATAGTGTCGGTTTATTGTGTCGTCTAACATTGTATCAATTGGTTAGTGTCGGTTTATTGTGTTTGTCTAACATTCTATCAATTGGTTAGTGTCGGTTTATTGTGTCTGTCTATCATTGTATCAATTGGTTAGTGTCGGTTTATTGTGTCTGTCTAACATTGTATCAATTGGTTAGTTTCGATTTATTGTGTCTGTCTAACATTGTTTCAATTGGTTAGTGTCGGTTTATTGTGTCTGTCTAACATTGTATCAATTGGTTAGTTTCGATTTATTGTGTCTGTCTAACATTGTTTCAATTGGTTAGTGTCGGTTTATTGTGTCTGTCAAACATTCTATCAATTGGTTAGTGTCGGTTTATTGTGTCTGTCAAATATTCTATCTATTGGTAGTGTCGGTTTATTGTGTCTGTCTATCATTGTATCAATTGGTTAGTGTCGGTTTATTGTGTATGTCAAACATTCTATCAATTGGTTAGTGTCGGTTTATTGTGTCTGTCAAATATTCTATCAATTGGTAGTGTCGGTTTATTGTGTCTGTCTATCATTGTATCAATTGGTTAGTATCGGTTTATTGTGTCGTCTAACATTGTATCAATTGGATAGTGTCGGTTTATTGTGTCTGTCTATCATTGTATCAATTGGTTAGTATCGGTTTATTGTGTCGTCTAACATTGTATCAATTGGATAGTGTCGGTTTATTGTGTCTGTCTATCATTGTATCAATTGGATAGTGTCGGTTTATTGTGTCGTCTAACATTGTATCAATTGGTTAGTGTCGGTTTATTGTGTCTGTCTAACATTGTTTCAATTGGTTAGTTTCGGTTTATTGTGTCTGTCTAACATTGTATCAATTGGTTAGTTTCGATTTATTGTGTCTGTCTAACATTGTTTCAATTGGTTAGTGTCGGTTTATTGTGTCTGTCAAACATTCTATCAATTGGTTAGTGTCGGTTTATTGTGTCTGTCAAATATTCTATCAATTGGTAGTGTCGGTTTATTGTGTCTGTCTATCATTGTATCAATTGGTTAGTGTCGGTTTATTGTGTCTGTCTAACATTGTATCAATTGGTTAGTTTCGATTTATTGTGTCTGTCTAACATTGTTTCAATTGGTTAGTGTCGGTTTATTGTGTCTGTCAAACATTCTATCAATTGGTAGTGTCGGTTTATTGTGTCTGTCTATCATTGTATCAATTGGATAGTGTCGGTTTATTGTGTCTGTCTATCATTGTATCAATTGGTTAGTATCGGTTTATTGTGTCGTCTAACATTGTATCAATTGGATAGTGTCGGTTTATTGTGTCTGTCTATCATTGTATCAATTGGATAGTGTCGGTTTATTGTGTCGTCTAACATTGTATCAATTGGTTAGTGTCGGTTTATTGTGTCTGTCTAACATTGTATCAATTGGTTAGTGTCGGTTTATTGTGTCTGTCTAACATTGTATCAATTGGTAGTGTCGGTTTATTGTGTCTGTCTAACATTGTATCAATTGGTTAGTGTCGGTTTATTGTATCTGTCTAACATTGTATCAATTGGTAGTGTCGGTTTATTGTGTCTGTCTAACATTGTATCAATTGGTTAGTATCGGTTTCTTGTGTCGTCTAACATTGTATCAATTGGTTAGTGTCGGTTTATTGTGTTTGTCTAACATTCTATCAATTGGTTAGTGTCGGTTTATTGTGTCTGTCAAACATTGTATCAATTGGTTAGTGTCGGTTTATTGTGTCTGTCTAACATTGTATCAATTGGTTAGTTTCGATTTATTGTGTCTGTCTAACATTGTTTCAATTGGTTAGTGTCGGTTTATTGTGTCTGTCAAACATTCTATCAATTGGTTAGTGTCGGTTTATTGTGTCTGTCAAATATTCTATCAATTGGTAGTGTCGGTTTATTGTGTCTGTCTATCATTGTATCAATTGGTTAGTATCGGTTTATTGTTTCGTCTAACATTGTATCAATTGGATAGTGTCGGTTTATTGTGTCTGTCTATCATTGTATCAATTGGATAGTGTCGGTTTATTGTGTCGTCTAACATTGTATCAATTGGTTAGTGTCGGTTTATTGTGTCTGTCTAACATTGTTTCAATTGGTTAGTTTCGGTTTATTGTGTCTGTCTAACATTGTATCAATTGGTAGTGTCGGTTTATTGTGTCTGTCTAACATTGTATCAATTGGTAGTGTCGGTTTATTGTGTCAGTCAAATATTCTATCAATTGGTTAGTGTCGGTTTATTGTGTCTGTCTAACATTGTATCAATTGGTTAGTTTCGATTTATTGTGTCTGTCTAACATTGTATCAATTGGTTAGTGTCGGTTTATTGTGTCTGTCTAACATTGTATCAATTGGTTAGTTTCGATTTATTGTGTCTGTCTAACATTGTATCAATTGGTTAGTGTCGGTTTATTGTGTCTGTCTATCATTGTATCAATTGGTTAGTATCGGTTTATTGTGTCGTCTAACATTGTATCAATTGGATAGTGTCGGTTTATTGTGTCTGTCTATCATTGTATCAATTGGATAGTGTCGGTTTATTGTGTCGTCTAACATTGTATCAATTGGTTAGTGTCGGTTTATTGTGTCTGTCTAACATTGTATCAATTGGTAGTGTCGGTTTATTGTGTCTGTCTAACATTGTATCAATTGGTTAGTGTCGGTTTATTGTGTCTGTCTAACATTGTATCAATTGGTAGTGTCGGTTTATTGTGTCTGTCTAACATTGTATCAATTGGTTAGTGTCGGTTTATTATATCTGTCTAACATTGTATCAATTGGTAGTGTCGGTTTATTGTGTCTGTCTAACATTGTATCAATTGGTTAGTATCGGTTTATTGTGTCGTCTAACATTGTATCAATTGGTTAGTATCGGTTTATTGTGTCTGTCTAACATTGTATCAATTGGTTAGTGTCGATTTATTGTGTCTGTCTAACATTGTTTCAATTGGTTAGTGTCGGTTTATTGTGTTTGTCTAACATTCTATCAATTGGTTAGTGTCGGTTTATTGTGTCTGTCTAACATTGTATCAATTGGTTAGTGTCGGTTTATTGTGTCTGTCTAACATTGTATCAATTGGTTAGTTTCGATTTATTGTGTCTGTCTAACATTGTTTCAATTGGTTAGTGTCGGTTTATTGTGTCTGTCAAGCATTCTATCAATTGGTTAGTGTCGGTTTATTGTGTCTGTCAAATATTCTATCTATTGGTAGTGTCGGTTTATTGTGTCTGTCTATCATTGTATCAATTGGTTAGTGTCGGTTTATTGTGTATGTCAAACATTCTATCAATTGGTTAGTGTCGGTTTATTGTGTCTGTCAAATATTCTATCAATTGGTAGTGTCGGTTTATTGTGTCTGTCTATCATTGTATCAATTGGTTAGTATCGGTTTATTGTGTCGTCTAACATTGTATCAATTGGATAGTGTCGGTTTATTGTGTCTGTCAAATATTCTATCAATTGGTTAGTGTCGGTTTATTGTGTCTGTCAAATATTCTATCAATTGGTAGTGTCGGTTTATTGTGTCTGTCTATCATTGTATCAATTGGTTAGTATCGGTTTATTGTGTCGTCTAACATTGTATCAATTGGTAGTGTCGGTTTATTGTGTCTGTCTAACATTGTATCAATTGGTTAGTGTCGGTTTATTGTGTCTGTCTAACATTGTATCAATTGGTAGTGTCGGTTTATTGTGTCTGTCTAACATTGTATCAATTGGTTAGTGTCGGTTTATTATATCTGTCTAACATTGTATCAATTGGTAGTGTCGGTTTATTGTGTCTGTCTAACATTGTATCAATTGGTTAGTATCGGTTTATTGTGTCGTCTAACATTGTATCAATTGGTTAGTATCGGTTTATTGTGTCTGTCTAACATTGTATCAATTGGTTAGTGTCGGTTTATTGTGTTTGTCTAACATTCTATCAATTGGTTAGTGTCGGTTTATTGTGTCTGTCTAACATTGTATCAATTGGTTAGTGTCGGTTTATTGTGTCTGTCTAACATTGTATCAATTGGTTAGTTTCGATTTATTGTGTCTGTCTAACATTGTTTCAATTGGTTAGTGTCGGTTTATTGTGTCTGTCAAGCATTCTATCAATTGGTTAGTGTCGGTTTATTGTGTCTGTCAAATATTCTATCTATTGGTAGTGTCGGTTTATTGTGTCTGTCTATCATTGTATCAATTGGTTAGTGTCGGTTTATTGTGTATGTCAAACATTCTATCAATTGGTTAGTGTCGGTTTATTGTGTCTGTCAAATATTCTATCAATTGGTAGTGTCGGTTTATTGTGTCTGTCTATCATTGTATCAATTGGTTAGTATCGGTTTATTGTGTCGTCTAACATTGTATCAATTGGATAGTGTCGGTTTATTGTGTCTGTCTATCATTGTATCAATTGGTTAGTATCGGTTTATTGTGTCGTCTAACATTGTATCAATTGGATAGTGTCGGTTTATTGTGTCTTTGTCTATCATTGTATCAATTGGATAGTGTCGGTTTATTGTGTCGTCTAACATTGTATCAATTGGTTAGTGTCGGTTTATTGTGTCTGTCTAACATTGTTTCAATTGGTTAGTTTCGGTTTATTGTGTCTGTCTAACATTGTATCAATTGGTTAGTTTCGATTTATTGTGTCTGTCTAACATTGTTTCAATTGGTTAGTGTCGGTTTATTGTGTCTGTCAAACATTCTATCAATTGGTTAGTGTCGGTTTATTGTGTCTGTCAAATATTCTATCAATTGGTAGTGTCGGTTTATTGTGTCTGTCTATCATTGTATCAATTGGTTAGTGTCGGTTTATTGTGTATGTCAAACATTCTATCAATTGGTTAGTGTCGGTTTATTGTGTCTGTCAAATATTCTATCAATTGGCAGTGTCGGTTTATTGTGTCTGTCTATCATTGTATCAATTGGTTAGTATCGGTTTATTGTGTCGTCTAACATTGTATCAATTGGATAGTGTCGGTTTATTGTGTCTGTCTATCATTGTATCAATTGGATAGTGTCGGTTTATTGTGTCTGTCTATCATTGTATCAATTGGTTAGTATCGGTTTATTGTGTCTGTCTATCATTGTATCAATTGGATAGTGTCGGTTTATTGTGTCTGTCTATCATTGTATCAATTGGATAGTGTCGGTTTATTGTGTCTGTCTATCATTGTATCAATTGGTTAGTATCGGTTTATTGTGTCGTCTAACATTGTATCAATTGGATAGTGTCGGTTTATTGTGTCTGTCTATCATTGTATCAATTGGATAGTGTCGGTTTATTGTGTCGTCTAACATTGTATCAATTGGTTAGTGTCGGTTTATTGTGTCGTCTAACATTGTATCAATTGGATAGTGTCGGTTTATTGTGTCTGTCTATTATTGTATCAATTGGATAGTGTCGGTTTATTGTGTCGTCTAACATTGTATCAATTGGTTAGTGCCGGTTTATTGTGTCTGTCTAACATTGTTTCAATTGGTTAGTTTCGGTTTATTGTGTCTGTCTAACATTGTATCAATTGGTAGTGTCGGTTTATTGTGTATGCCTAACATTGTATCAATTGGTTAGTGTCGGTTTATTGTGTCTGTCTAACATTGTATCAATTGGTTAGTTTCGATTTATTGTGTCTGTCTAACATTGTATCAATTGGATAGTGTCGGTTTATTGTGTCTGTCTATCATTGTATCAATTGGATAGTGTCGGTTTATTGTGTCGTCTAACATTGTATCAATTGGTTAGTGTCGGTTTATTGTGTCTGTCTAACATTGTTTCAATTGGTTAGTTTCGGTTTATTGTGTCTGTCTAACATTGTATCAATTGGTAGTGTCGGTTTATTGTGTATGCCTAACATTGTATCAATTGGTTAGTGTCGGTTTATTGTGTCTGTCTAACATTGTATCAATTGGTTAGTTTCGATTTATTGTGTCTGTCTAACATTGTTTCAATTGGTTAGTGTCGGTTTATTGTGTCTGTCAAACATTCTATCAATTGGTTAGTGTCGGTTTATTGTGTCTGTCAAATATTCTATCAATTGGTAGTGTCGGTTTATTGTGTCTGTCTATCATTGTATCAATTGGTTAGTGTCGGTTTATTGTGTCTGTCTAACATTGTATCAATTGGTTAGTTTCGATTTATTGTGTCTGTCTAACATTGTTTCAATTGGTTAGTGTCGGTTTATTGTGTCTGTCAAACATTCTATCAATTGGTTAGTGTCGGTTTATTGTGTCTGTCAAATATTCTATCAATTGGTAGTGTCGGTTTATTGTGTCTGTCTATCATTGTATCAATTGGTTAGTGTCGGTTTATTGTGTCTGTCTAACATTGTATCAATTGGTTAGTTTCGATTTATTGTGTCTGTCTAACATTGTTTCAATTGGTTAGTGTCGGTTTATTGTGTCTGTCAAACATTCTATCAATTGGTAGTGTCGGTTTATTGTGTCTGTCTATCATTGTATCAATTGGATAGTGTCGGTTTATTGTGTCTGTCTATCATTGTATCAATTGGTTAGTATCGGTTTATTGTGTCGTCTAACATTGTATCAATTGGATAGTGTCGGTTTATTGTGTCTGTCTATCATTGTATCAATTGGATAGTGTCGGTTTATTGTGTCGTCTAACATTGTATCAATTGGTTAGTGTCGGTTTATTGTGTCTGTCTAACATTGTTTCAATTGGTTAGTTTCGGTTTATTGTGTCTGTCTAACATTGTATCAATTGGTAGTGTCGGTTTATTGTGTCTGTCTAACATTGTATCAATTGGTTAGTGTCGGTTTATTGTGTATGTCAAACATTCTATCAATTGGTTAGTGCAATTAATAGTTTGTTTAATTTGGTAATGTGAACAGCCTTTTTACTCAGAAATGCAAAAATTCACGAATTCTCAATTGATTACAAATTTACGCGCCCATTGGGAAAACCAAAGTTCAAGTCAACAATCCTAAAATATTCATATTAATTTACATTACAAAGTAAATTACCAAGGTCTCAGGTAACTCTTTGAATTAATGTGTTGTGGTAGCGGTTCGCACATTGATTTTCCCCAACCGGTTCATTAGTAAAGCAAAGAACTACGTATTTATTACTCCGTCAACCCTATGTGGGGTGGGGGGTGCGTTTCATAAAAAAATGAAACTTGCAGTTCGCTTCAGCTTCAGCGTATAATTAAGTTAAATATTTTTACAATCAACCAATTACATTGTAAAAATGTCCATTTTAGGTCATTCTGTGGATTATAGTAATTCTATGGCTTCGATTGAAACAGTTTATATTGAAGTTGAACGAACTTTGCATCAACTCAAGACGTCAGCCGATAATCATTTACAAGCGTTGGAGGAATGTATGAGGATGCGACTGTTCGATGACGAATACAATAAGGTACGTTAGGTGGCGTTACAAGTTTAGTATTATTGTAATCTATGAGTCGTTTTTTACAGGTGTAACTGAGCCTATTATTGAGAAATAAATAAGGGGCATACACAGTAACAGTACACACACACACAGGTCTTATTAAGGTATCATTGGTATTGGTAATTTAATTTAATTTTATTTTTAGATAATTCATTGGTTAGCCAGGAAAGGTGAGAGTTTCCTCAACCGTCTGGACCTTGGTGACTCTTTGACTTCTATTAAAGCTTCCGAGAAAGAGTTTGAGAAATTCTATTTCACTGCCATTGTAAGTTTTAATTAATTGTTTCGTGAATGTTGCGTTAATGGCATTTAGAATGGACTTTTATTGATTGTAATTTATTACGAACACCAGTACATTACATAAAATAATAGCTTAGACCAGCGTCACGTAAACTAATATTTTATTTGATTAGAAATATTGCGAGAAAGCTGAGGAATTAATCGAGGAAGGGTCGAGTTTGGCTTCGACTCCCACCGGCACAGCAACGGGAGTTCGAGATAAATGTAAATCGCTCAAGTTAAAACTCGCTAGTTTCTACAGAGCTTTGGAACGCAGACGAGCAGAGATAGACCAAATGCTGAAACTACACCATTACATTGATTCGGTGAGGACATATATTAGTTTCCAGTCGTTCAGCTAAGTGCGTATTGTTTTACTTTGTCTTTCTGTTTTGGGTTTTTCCTCACTAGCAGGGTAAGCCTAAAGTCATTAGTTTGAAATGTTGTGCACCTGCATTTATATATGTTGTGCACCTGCATAGATATGCATTTATAACTTCATGCATATCTACCGGAACTTCAGAAACGGTCATGTAAATTAACTACAAAATTTTCCAACTGGTTATTTTCTTCCGATAGGCATTTGATTGGGCTCTGTCGGGAATGAAATACCTCGCCAAAATGAATATGCAACAAGTTATTAACGAAGATGGTTGTAAACGGTTGCTAAGATACCTGGAACGCTACCAACGGAAGCATCCACCAATAGCGAACGATACCTTCAAGAAAATGTCGGATTTAGCTCAATCGATGGGTAGGTCTAGTCTCAATGTTAACATCCATCACTCAATTGTCCATATAGATTCAATTAATTTATAAGTTAAACAGGATGAAGAGAAGTCTACGGACACCATCAGGAGACACGGGTTGGAAATATGAATTCCGAAGTTCTAAAATTCATCTTATTTAACTTCAACTTCTATTAATCCAGAGTCCTGTTTAATCTTAGAACATTTCAGGAAGTTTCAATGTTTCCTTGGAATCTTAATTTATTGGTTGCATGTTTAACAATTCTTTTAGGTACTCAAAGAATTTTGCAGCAGGTAGAGTTCGCCCAATCCCGTTGCCGAGAAACCGAACAGTTGCTAAGGAAACGGACTATGTCTCTAACGAAAGCCGCCAATCAGTTCCACGTGGAGGACGAACCTAGCAGCGCGAACTCTTCGTTCCACACGCAGCCGACGGCCGCCCAACCCGGCGACGGAGACAACCTCTCGATGTGCACCCACGTCGACGAGCAGGTCGTACCGGAGTACTCGATGGACGAAGCCTCCGAGTCGGAGAGTCTCCCGTCGGATCGGTTCGCCCGCCGTCCCTCGCAACCGAGCGGCCACCGACCCTCCCAACCGCCCCCCATGCCGGTCTACTACCACCGTCGGACGGACTCGGCCCAGACGGACCCCACCCCGGGACGATTAAACCCGTCGCCCCCCGGAGACCCGTCGCCCAGACAACCCGACATCACGGACTCGGTTCCTTCTCGTCTCCGCGGCCGCTCTCACTCCATGCAGGACCTCGGGCCCGACCGCTCTGACGACGACGTCGCCTCCAACCTACTGGAAGCGCAGCAACAGGCCGAGTTGCTGCAGATCGGGATCGATCCAAAGATAAACAATCAGTTGCCTAAGCGACCGGCAGCCAAGAAGGTTGGTTACACTTGGTCTATTTGCGGTAGTCTGTGTTCTCTATGTGTAGCGGTTGACGTACTAGCCATGCCGCATGGCGGTGCGGGTTGGAGGTATTAACGTTCACTAATTACAATCGTTCTCTTCCGTGGAATTATTTTTCATTTTCTTAAAATATTAATTATTTCTGGTTTTAATGCATCCCTATACTTCACACAGACAGAGTACCATATCCTTTGTTTCTGGTGTACGGGATATGCTAATATAATATGTGGCGGCATGTGTGTACGAGATTAACATATTGCTATGGTAACAATCTCTAAGGGTGCCGCCACACAAAGAATCAATGCCGATTATCGTATAATTCGGTGTATTATGGCGCCATGTCATCGTAACTGACTCGATTACTGGGTTGTTTTAGGTAAATATGAGTCCGGCCCATGAGGAGAGCTCTATAATGACCCCGGTGGTATCGGCACAGTTGCGGAACATCATGTCGGAACTCATACAAACCGAACGGGACTACATCTCTTCTTTAGACTATGTTATAGAACATTACGTGCCTCACACAGACCGCAGTGACCTACCCCAAGGATTACGGGGCAGACGAACTGTCGTCTTCTGTAACATCGAGAAAATACGGGACTTCCACAAACATTACTTCCTATCCAGTATTCAGGGTAAGTTATCACATGTTCTTCTTATTAAAATGTACTAATTACTGTACAGGATAATTTATACTAATTTAATTTAAAAATTATAATACTATCAAGCAAGACCAAAAAAACGTAAATTGTTTGGATAAAAATATTCGCAGCAGTTCCCTTGACTGCATAAGTTTTAATAATTAAATTAAATTATAATTATAATTAACCAAGTATCAGTAGTTGGCATGGTTTATTTGGTTATGGTTAACATTAATGGTTAACACATAAAAAATATGGATCTTTAATAGTAACCTATTATGTTCTAGAATATGAAGATAACCCTTTGAATATTGGGGTTGCCTTCATACGACACGAGAAGAGTTTCAACCTCTACACTCTGTACAACAAGAATAAACCGTGTTCAGACAGTCTGCTGGCGGATCACAGCGATTACTTCCACATAAAACAGAATGAACTTGGCGATAAACTCAATCTCGCGAGCTACTTACTCAAACCGGTGCAACGGATGACCAAGTACGCCTTACTAATACAGGACCTACTTAAACATGCGCCACCTGGCGACAATCCCTCGAATAATCTAAAGTCTGCCCTCGATATGGTGCGATTCACACTTCGTCATGGCAACGACTTGCTCGCTCTGGAGAGTCTAATGCATTGCGATTTTAATATCAACGAACAGGGGCAGTTATTGATGCAGGATGAATTCTTAGTATGGCAGGTAGGTGGCGCACCAAGAGTATTAGTAAACCCGCAGCAAATCAAATACAAATCCTTGTAAACCTCGCAGCATAATCTCAATGTTATAATATTAATATGTTTCATGGTTTTTCTTTCAGGGGCGTAAGAAGTTTATGAGACACGTGTTCTTGTTTCAAGAATTAGTTGTGTTTAGTAAACGAAAGAAAAGCCGTAGAGGGGCTGATGTATATCACTATAAATCTAGTTACAAGGTGAGTATGGGACCATGTAGGGTGACAAGGTTAGTATGGGACCATGTAGGGTGACAAGGTTAGTATGGGACCATGTAGGATGACAAGGTGAGTATGGGACCATGTAGGGTGACAAGGTGAGTATGGGACCGTGTAGGGTGACAGGTGAGTATGGGACCGTGTAGGGTGACAAGGTGAGTATGGGACCATGTAGGGTGACAAGGTGAGTATGGGACCATGTAGGGTGACAAGGTGAGTATGGGACCATGTAGGGTGACAAGGTGAGTATGGGACCGTGTAGGGTGACAAGGTGAGTATGGGACCATGTAGGGTGACAAGGTGAGTATGGGACCATGTAGGGTGACAAGGTGAGTATGGGACCGTGTAGGGTGACAAGGTGAGTATGGGACCGTGTATGGTGACAAGGTGAATATGGGACCGTGTAGGGTGACAAGGTGAGTATGGGACCATGTAGGGTGACAAGGTGAGTATGGGACCGTGTATGGTGACAAGGTGAATATGGGACCGTGTAGGGTGACAAGGTGAGTATGGGACCATGTAGGGTGACAAGGTGAGTATGGGACCGTGTAGGGTGACAAGGTGAGTATGGGACCGTGTAGGGTGACAAGGTGAGTATGGGACCGTCTAGGGTGACAAGGTGAGTATGGGACCATGTAGAGTGACAAGGTCCATGTAGGGTGACAAAGGTGAGTATGGGACCATGTAGGGTGACAAGGTGAGTATGGGACCATGTAGGGTGACAATGTGAGTATGGGACCATGTAGGGTGACAAGGTGAGTATGGGACCGTGTAGGGCGACAAGGTGAGTATGGGACCGTCTAGGGTGACAAGGTGAGTATGGGACCATGTAGAGTGACAAGGTCCATGTAGGGTGACAAAGGTGAGTATGGGACCATGTAGGGTGACAAGGTGAGTATGGGACCATGTAGGGTGACAAGGTGAGTATGGGACCATGTAGGGTGACAAAGGTGAGTATGGGACCATGTAGGGTGACAAGGTGAGTATGGGACCATGTAGGGTGACAAGGTGAGTATGGGACCATGTAGGGTGACAAAGGTGAGTATGGGACCATGTAGGGTGACAAGGTGAGTATGGGACCATGTAGGGTGACAAGGTGAGTATGGGACCATGTAGGGTGACAAGGTGAGTATGGGACCGTGTAGGGTGACAAGGTGAGTATGGGACCATGTAGGGTGACAAGGTGAGTATGGGACCATGTAGGGTGACAAGGTGAGTATGGGACCATGTAGGGTGACAAGGTGAGTATGGGACCATGTAGGGTGACAAAGGTGAGTATGGGACCATTTAGGGTGACAAGGTGAGTATGGGACCATGTAGGGTGACAAGGTGAGTATGGGACCATGTAGGGTGACAAGGTGAGTATGGGACCGTGTAGGGTGACAAGGTGAGTATGGGACCGTGTAGGGTGACAAGGTGAGTATGGGACCGTGTAGGGTGACAAGGTGAGTATGGGACCGTGTAGGGTGACAAGGTGAGTATGGGACCATGTAGGGCGACAAGGTGAGTATGGGACCATGTAGGGCGACAAGGTGATTATGGGACCATGTAGGGTGACAAGGTGAGTATGGGACCATGTAGGGTGACAAGGTGAGTATGGGACCATGTAGGGTGATAAGGTGAGTATGGGACCATGTAGGGTGACAAGGTAAGTATGGGACCATGTAGGGTGACAAGGTGAGTATGGGACCATGTAGGGTGACAATGTGAGTATGGGACCATGTAGGGTGACAAGGTGAGTATGGGACCATGTAGGGTGACAAGGTGAGTATGGGACCATGTAGGGTGACAAGGTGAGTATGGGACCATGTAGGGTGACAAGGTGAGTATGGGACCATGTAGGGTGACAAGGTGAGTATGGGACCATGTAGGGTGACAAGGTGAGTATGGGACCATGTAGGGTGACAAGGTGAGTATGGGACCGTGTAGGGTGACAAGGTGAGTATGGGACCATGTAGGGTGACAAGGTGAGTATGGGACCATGTAGGGTGACAAGGTGAGTATGGGACCGTGTAGGGTGACAAGGTGAGTATGGGACCGTGTATGGTGACAAGGTGAATATGGGACCGTGTAGGGTGACAAGGTGAGTATGGGACCATGTAGGGTGACAAGGTGAGTATGGGACCGTGTATGGTGACAAGGTGAATATGGGACCGTGTAGGGTGACAAGGTGAGTATGGGACCGTGTAGGGTGACAAGGTGAGTATGGGACCATGTAGGGTGACAAGGTGAGTATGGGACCATGTAGGGTGATAAGGTGAGTATGGGACCGTGTAGGGTGACAAGGTGAGTATGGGACCATGTAGGGTGACAAGGTGAGTATGGGACCGTGTAGGGTGACAAGGTGAGTATGGGACCGTGTAGGGTGACAAGGTGAGTATGGGACCATGTAGGGTGACAAGGTGAGTATGGGACCGTGTAGGGTGACAAGGTGAGTATGGGACCATGTAGGGTGACAAGGTGAGTGAGTATGGGACCGTGTAGGGTGACAAGGTGAGTATGGGACCATGTAGGGTGACAAGGTGAGTATGGGACCGTGTAGGGTGACAAGGTGAGTATGGGACCGTGTAGGGTGACAAGGTGAGTATGGGACCGTGTAGGGTGACAAGGTGAGTATGGGACCATGTAGGGTGACAAGGTGAGTATGGGACCGTGTAGGGTGACAAGGTGAGTATGGGACCGTGTAGGGTAACAAGGTGAGTATGGGACCATGTAGGGTGACAAGGTGAGTATGGGGCCGTGTAGGGTGACAAGGTGAGTATGGGACCATGTAGGGTGACAAGGTGAGTATGGGACCATGTAGGGTGACAAGGTGAGTATGGGACCGTGTATGGTGACAAGGTGAGCATGGGACCGTGTAGGGTGACAAGGTGAGTATGGGACCGTGTAGGGCGACAAGGTGAGTATGGGACCATGTAGGGTGACAAGGTGAGTATGGGTCCGTGTAGGGTGACAAGGTGAGTATGGGACCGTGTAGGGTGACAAGGTGAGTGTGGGACCGTGTAGGGCGACAAGGTGAGTATGGGACCGTGTAGGGTGACAAGGTGAGTATGGGACCGTGTATGGTGACAAGGTGAGCATGGGAGCGTGTAGGGTGACAAGGTGAGTATGGGACCGTGTAGGGCGACAAGGTGAGTATGGGACCATGTAGGGCGACAAGGTGAGTATGGGACCGTGTAGGGTGACTAGGTGAGTATGGGACCATGTAGGGTGACAAGGTGAGTATGGGACCATGTAGGGTGACAAGGTGAGTATGGGACCGTGTAGGGTGACAAGGTGAGTGTGGGACCGTGTAGGGCGACAAGGTGAGTATGGGACCGTGTAGGGTGACAATGTGAGTATGGGACCATGTAGGGCGACAAGGTGAGTATGGGACCGTGTAGGGTGACAAGGTGAGTATGGGACCGTGTAGGGTGACAAGGTGAGCATGGGACCGTGTAGGGCGACAAGGTGAGTATGGGACCGTGTATAGGGTGACAAGGTGAGTATGGGACCGTGTAGGGTGACAAGGTGAGTATGGGACCGTGTAGGGTGACAAGGTGAGTATGTGACCGTGTAGGGCGACAAGGTGAGTATGGGACCGTGTAGGGTGACAAGGTGAGTATGGGAGGACCATGTAGGGTGACAAAGGTGAGTATGGGACCGTGTATGGTGACAAGGTGAGTATGGGACCGTGTAGGGTGACAAGGTGAGTATGGGACCATGTAGGGTGACAAGGTGAGTATGGGACCGTGTATGGTGACAAGGTGAGTATGGGACCGTGTATAGGGTGACAAGGTGAGTATGGGACCATGTAGGGTGACAAGGTGAGTATGGGACCGTGTAGGGTGACAAGGTGAGTATGGGACCGTGTAGGGTGACAAGGTGAGTATGGGACCGTGTAGGGTGACAAGGTGAGTATGGGAGGACCATGTAGGGTGACAAAGGTGAGTATGGGACCGTGTATGGTGACAAGGTGAGTATGGGACCATGTAGGGTGACAAGGTGAGTATGGGACCGTGTAGGGTGACAAGGTGAGTATGGGACCGTGTAGGGTGACAAGGTGAGTATGGGACCGTGTAGGGTGACAAGGTGAGTATGGGAGGACCATGTAGGGTGACAAAGGTGAGTATGGGACCGTGTAGGGCGACAAAGTGAGTATGGGACCGTGTAGGGTGACAAGGTGAGTATGGGACCGTGTATGGTGACAAGGTGGGTATGGGACCGTGTATAGGGTGACAAGGTGAGTATGGGACCATGTAGGGTGAAAAGGTGAGTATGGGACCGTGTAGGGTGACAAGGTGAGTATGGGACCGTGTAGGGTGACAAGGTGAGTATGGGAGGACCATGTAGGGTGACAAAGGTGAGTATGGGACCGTGTATGGTGACAAGGTGAGTATGGGACCGTGTAGGGTGACAAGGTGAGTATGGGACCATGTAGGGTGACAAGGTGAGTATGGGACCATGTAGGGTGACAAGGTGAGTATGGGACCGTGTATGGTGACAAGGTGGGTATGGGACCGTGTATAGGGTGACAAGGTGAGTATGGGACCATGTAGGGTGACAAGGTGAGTATGGGACCGTGTAGGGTGACAAGGTGAGTATGGGACCGTGTAGGGTGACAAGGTGAGTATGGGACCTTGTAGGGTGACAATGTGAGTATGGGAGGACCATGTAGGGTGACAAAGGTGAGTATGGGACCGTGTATGGTGACAAGGTGAGTATGGGACCATGTAGGGTGACAAGGTGAGTATGGGACCGTGTAGGGTGACAAGGTGAGTATGGGACCATGTAGGGTGACAAGGTGAGTATGGGACCGTGTAGGGTGACAAGGTGAGTATGGGAGGACCATTTAGGGTGACAAAGGTGAGTATGGGACCGTGTATGGTGACAAGGTGAGTATGGGACCATGTAGGGTGACAAGGTGAGTATGGGACCGTGTATGGTGACAAGGTGGGTATGGGACCGTGTATAGGGTGACAAGGTGAGTATGGGACCATGTAGGGTGAAAAGGTGAGTATGGGACCGTGTAGGGTGACAAGGTGAGTATGGGACCATGTAGGGTGACAAAGTGAGTATGGGACCGTGTAGGGTGACAAGGTGAGTATGGGACCATGTAGGGTGACAAGGTGAGTATGGGACCGTGTAGGGTGACAAGGTGAGTATGGGACCGTGTAGGGTGACAAGGTGAGTATGGGACCGTGTAGTGTGACAAGGTGAGTATGGGACCATGTAGGGTGACAAGGTGAGTATGGGACCGTGTAGGGTGACAAGGTGAGTATGGGACCGTGTAGGGTGACAAGGTGAGTATGGGACCATGTAGGGTGACAAGGTGAGTATGGGACCGTGTAGGGTAACAAGGTGAGTATGGGACCATGTAGGGTGACAGGTGAGTATGGGACCATGTAGGGTGACAAGGTGAGTATGGGACCGTGTATGGTGACAAGGTGAGCATGGGACCGTGTAGGGTGACAAGGTGAGTATGGGACCGTGTAGGGCGACAAGGTGAGTATGGGACCATGTAGGGTGACAAGGTGAGTATGGGACCGTGTAGGGTGACAAGGTGAGTATAGGACCGTGTAGGGTGACAAGGTGAGTATGGGACCGTGTAGGGCGACAAGGTGAGTATGGGACCGTGTACGGTGACAAGGTGAGTATGGGACCATGTAGGGTGACAAGGTGAGTATGGGACCGTGTAGGGTGACAAGGTGGGTATGGGACCGTGTATGGTGACAAGGTGAGCATGGGACCGTGTAGGGTGACAAGGTGGGTATGGGACCGTGTATGGTGACAAGGTGAGCATGGGACCGTGTAGGGTGACAAGGTGAGTATGGGACCGTGTAGGGCGACAAGGTGAGTATGGGACCATGTAGGGTGACAAGGTGAGTATGGGACCGTGTAGGGTGACAAGGTGAGTATGGGACCGTGTAGGGTGACAAGGTGAGTATGGGACCGTGTAGGGTGACAAGGTGAGTATGGGACCGTGTAGGGCGACAAGGTGAGTATGGGACCATGTAGGGTGACAAGGTGAGTATGGGACCGTGTAGGGTGACAAGGTGAGTATGGGACCGTGTATGGTGACAGGTGAATATGGGACCGTGTAGGGTGACAAGGTGAGTATGGGACCATGTAGGGTGACAAGGTGAGTATGGGACCATGTAGGGTGACAAGGTGAGTATGGGACCGTCAAGGTGAGTATGGGACCGTGTATGGTGCAATTAGTTTAAGTTAATAGATTATCGGTAAATGGCATTAATTAATTAATATATTACATGCGTATATACCAGTGCAATATTTGGTTATAATGGCCATACCGGGTATTTAATTGTATACCTCACTAATTTACCGCCTATACTAAGTTTATTTTCATATTATAATCCTTTAACTGAGGAATTCATCATACTAATTGTTTGTTTGTCGGTTTTTTTGGTTTGTACTGTAAGTAAATTCTTTCTTATCATTTTGTAGATGTCCGAATTGGGTTTGACTCAGACCATCGGTGACTCTGGTTATAAGTTCGGGATTTGGTTCCGTCGATATACCTCGGCTGATAGTTTCACTTTACAGGCCAAAAGTAGCGAAGTTAAGGAAATCTGGGTCGCCGAGTTAACCAACCTATTACTTCATCAGGTTAGCCGAGTTAGCCAACCTATTACTTCATCAGGTTAGCCGAGTTAGCCAACCTATTACTTCATCAGGTTAGCCGAGTTAGCCAACCTATTACTTCATCAGGTTAGCCGAGTTAACCAACCTATTACTTCATCAGGTTAGCCGAGTTAGCCAACCTATTACTTCATCAGGTTAGCCGAGTTAGCCAACCTATTACTTCATCAGGTTAGCCGAGTTAGCCAACCTATTACTTCATCAGGTTAGCCGAGTTAGCCAACCTATTACTTCATCAGGTTAACCGAGTTAACCAACCTATTACTCCATCAGGTTAGCCGAGTTAGCCAACCTATTACTTCATCAGGTTAGCCGAGTTAACCAACCTATTACTTCATCAGGTTAGCCGAGTTAGCCAACCTATTACTTGATCAGGTTAGCCGAGTTAGCCAACCTATTACTTGATCAGGTTAGCCGAGTTAGCCAACCTATTACTTCATCAGGTTAGCCGAGTTAACCAACCTATTACTTCATCAGGTTAGCCGAGTTAACCAACCTATTACTTCATCAGGTTAGCCGAGTTAGCCAACCTATTACTTCATCAGGTTAGCCGAGTTAGCCAACCTATTACTTGATCAGGTTAGCCGAGTTAACCAACCTATTACTTCATCAGGTTAGCCGATTTAGCCAACCTATTACTTCATCAGGTTATCCGAGTTAGCCAACCTATTACTTCATCAGGTTAGCCGAGTTAGCCAACCTATTACTTGATCAGGTTAGCCGAGTTAGCCAACCTATTACTTGATCAGGTTAGCCGAGTTAACCAACCTATTACTTGATCTGGTTAGCCGAGTTAACCAACCTATTACTTCATCAGGTTAGCCGAGTTAGCCAACCTATTACTTGATCAGGTTAGCAGAGTTAGCCAACCTATTACTTGATCAGGTTAGACGAGTTAACCAACCTATTACTTGATCAGGTTAGCCGAGTTAACCAACCTATTACTTCATCAGGTTAGCCGAGTTAGCCAACCTATTACTTGATCAGGTTAGCCGAGTTAGCCAACCTATTACTTGATCAGGTTAGCCGAGTTAACCAACCTATTACTTGATCAGGTTAGCCGAGTTAACCAACCTATTACTTCATCAGGTTAGCCGAGTTAACCAACCTATTACTTCATCAGGTTAGCCGAGTTAACCAACCTATTACTTCATCAGGTTAGCCGAGTTAACCAACCTATTACTTGATCAGATTAGCAGAGTTAACCAACCTATTACTTCATCAGGTTAGCCGAGTTAGCCAACCTATTACTTCATCAGATTAATTAATAACCTACAACTTAATCTTTATTCACTAATTACTAATTTTTTATTACATATCCATTTATATATCATTTACATTTACTCTTTTTATAGCGACTTATATGTTATTTATTCACTATATTTATAAATTGTTCAATTACGATTTATAATTTTTTTTATTAACTAACTATTTTAATTTTAATTACTCAGTAACGAACTATTAGATACTCAATAACGAACTATTAATTATTTAGTAAGGAGTATTTAGCAAGAAAATAAAAAATTAAGTATTAAAAATAGTATATTTTCTAGCACAAAATAAGCCATGCTTCTGTGTTCGGAAATGTTGGCGCCTATGAAGTGGCTATAGTATTTAGTATAGTGGGGTCTGTGGCTGGGGGGGGGGGGGGGGGTGGTGGTATCAAGTATAGTCTTAGTATAATTAATAGTAGTATGCAGTTTTAATATTGTTGTTTAATTGTTATATATTATATTATATTATGAGTTATTAAGATTGTCTGAACGTTTGTTTTCAGGCGATGAGGAACCGGGAACGCCAACTATCTGAGAATAATGCGATGGGAGTTGGAAGTAAACCATCGCTGACTCTAAAGAACAGTTCGTCCAGTATAACCAACAGAGCGCTGGCCTACCTGAAAACAGGCCGAGGTAAGTATAACCAACAGAGCCCTGGCCTACCTGAAAACAGGCCGAGGTAAGTATAACAAACAGAGCGCTGGCCTACCTGAAAACAGGCCGAGGTAAGTATAACCAACAGAGCGCTGGCCTACCTGAAAACAGGCCGAGGTAAGTATAACCAACAGAGCGCTGACCTACCTGAAAACAGGCCGAGGTAAGTATAACCAACAGAGCGCTGACCTACCTGAAAACAGGCCGAGGTAAGTATAACCAACAGAGCGCTGGCCTATACCTGAAAACAGGCCGAGGTAAGTATAACCAACAGAGCGCTGGCCTTTCTGAAAACAGGCCGAGGTAAGTATAACCAACAGAGCGCTGGCCTACCTGAAAACAGGCCGAGGTAAGTATAACCAACAGAGCGCTGGCCTATACCTGAAAACAGGCCGAGGTAAGTATAACCAACAGAGCGCTGGCCTTTCTGAAAACAGGCCGAGGTAAGTATAACCAACAGAGCGCTGGCCTACCTGAAAACAGGCCGAGGTAAGTATAACCAACAGAGCGCTGACCTACCTGAAAACAGGCCGAGGTAAGTATAACCAACAGAGCGCTGACCTACCTGAAAACAGGCCGAGGTAAGTATAACCAACAGAGCGCTGGCCTTCCTGAAAACAGGCCGAGGTAAGTATAACCAACAGAGCGCTGGCCTATACCTGAAAACAGGCCGAGGTAAGTATAACCAACAGAGCGCTGGCCTTTCTGAAAACAGGCCGAGGTAAGTATAACCAACAGAGCGCTGGCCTTCCTGAAAACAGTCCGAGGTAACTATAACCAACAGAGCGCTGACCTACCTGAAAACAAGCCGAGGTAAGTATAACCAACAGAGCGCTGGCCTTTCTGAAAACAGGCCGAGGTAAGTATAACCAACAGAGCGCTGGCCTACCTGAAAACAAGCCGAGGTAAGTATAACCAACAGAGCGCTGACCTACCTGAAAACAGGCCGAGGTAACTATAACCAACAGAGCGCTGACCTACCTGAAAACAAGCCGAGGTAAGTATAACCAACAGAGCGCTGACCTACCTGAAAACAGGCCGAGGTAACTATAACCAACAGAGCGCTGACCTACCTGAAAACAAGCCGAGGTAAGTATAACCAACAGAGCGCTGGCCTACCTGAAAACAGGCCGAGGTAAGTATAACCAACAGAGCGCTGGCCTACCTGAAAACAAGCCGAGGTAAGTATAACCAACAGAGCGCTGGCCTTTCTGAAAACAGGCCGAGGTAAGTATAACCAACAGAGCGCTGGCCTTTCTGAAAACAAGCCTAGGTAATATTGCTGTAATTTAGTAGTGAAGGGGGGGGGGGGGGGGGGGGCTGACTTACTTAGTGGACATTCTGTGCTTTGTGACTGGTGGTGTGGCAAATTTCGTGACACTTTGTGACTGGGTGGGAGGGTGTCTGAAATGTTTCACAATTTATAAGGTGGGTGTTGTTAGGTTGGCACTGTTAGCCATGCTGGGAGGTGGGTAAATGTTGACACATTGTGATGAAGGGGGGGGGGGGGGGGGACCTGTCTGAATCGGTCGATTCAGACAAGGTATTCTTTTAGTAACCCTTTCAACCAACAATGTTTTCATACATGTACATTTACTTCCAGGTGCCCGGGCACGTAATTCTATAGCGGTCTCGCCCGCCGACAACATGGGTGCATCGTGCAGTAAACGCCCACATTCAGTGATCTCTTACTCCAGTGGTAGTAGTTCAAATTCCTCAGTTATATCATCAAGTAAGTTTATTAATTTCTACTCGAGAATTTATGAGTAATGACTATTTACATACTTGTGTGTAAAGTATTACAGTGTGATGATCCGAGTGTCTTTGTTACACGAACGAACGTTAGTGAGTGAGTGAAAATAAAGCTCCGAGGATCAGAACACTGTAAAGTACTTTGCAACAAGTATATATGTAGTTTTATTCCAAAATGTTAACATTACGAAATGATTGTATATATATTATAAGTGATAGAAACTGCACAAATTATATTAGTTGCTGTATAAATAAATGTAAAATGACATAAATTATGTTATAAATAAGTTAGCTTATATTTATGGTGGCGCGTGGAGCCATGTTATAATAATATAGCTAGGCCCTACTGGTTATTAATAGCTATACCCCGCCTACCGGTAGGTAATGCAGTAGGCCTATCTGGCTGTCAGGTAAATTTCCACCTATTGTTTACGTTTCCATTTCCACCTATTGTTTACCTGGTATCCAATGACGGCGTTAAGTAATGTCCCCTTAGTGGACATTACTTAACGCCGTCATGGGTTACCACGTAAACAATAACACCAAATACAATACTAAATGTACAGGCCAATACAATGCTGTAATGTCCTTTAAAGTTTTAAAGTGCTAAATAACAACTCGCTGTTAATACTAACGGCGTTGAGTAATGTTACAATATTGGAATAAAGTAACATTATCGTATTTGCAATAAATTAATATTTTTAAATGTTAAATATAAACATTCACATTCAATTCAAGAAAAACAACTTGGAATTTTTGTTGCCATTTTGTTCCTTTTTGGTAATTAATTATATCAATTTGGTAGTTAATATTATATTAAATTGACAAACTCCTTGAATACATATAGTCAGGAACTTTCGTAAGAATAAATTCCCTATAACCAGTTGATATGTCGTACATTAATAATTATTTGTCCCACAAGTTATAACTTTGCATTCTTGGTTTCCTAGGTTACACGCCGTTCTACCACAGTGGTTGCTATGACCCCGCCGCCCACCAACGACCCCAGTTGTCACAGCAACGCAGTAGCGAGAGTTACGGAGACTCGAGTCCGGTTGACGCAGTCAGCCCCGAGCCGCCCGTCGTTGGTGCCGGGCTAACATCTGGTTCACCTTCGGAGAGATTCGTTTCCCAAATATCCCAGTAAGTTGAAGTAAAATCCGTAAGTTCCTATTTGTTGCAGTTCACTATACCCTCGGTTAGACTTAAACACCAGTCTATACCGACGTTCATGTCTGCAAATATCGTTATTAGCTGGTCCTGATTACCTTGGCTAATTATACAATTCCCAAGGGTAATTATGCCATGCTGACATTGTAGTTACGAACTTAGTGGCCGGAACATACAGAAAGACTGTCTTATAATAAATAATTTAAAAAGTTTATATTTATAGGCAGATTTTGTTCGATCTTTATTCGAATTCTCATTAGTTTTTAACGTACCGCTTTATTAATTAATAGTCATCGCCTGTCAATTCATACACTATATATCGTGACCATAGAGCCAGAACAACACATACCACACTACTTTTTGGTGAGTGTTGTTCTGGCTCTTTGATGGTCACGATGTGTTAGACCAAGAAGTTCAACTGCGGAGATATTAAAAATTATCCTTCTATACGGGATATTTTACTAATTAACACCTAACTTTTTTCTGTAAAGCGTTCTTTCTGTATATATATACAAAAAGTACTAACTTAATTTTTTTTTATAAGGAAACAGTTTACTTAGCTAGTATATATACATTATACACACTATTTTAGTATTATGTTGAGCCTCCAGGGGGCTGGGGGGAAGAACTGGGGCGAGATTCTTGCCACGTATATTAATAAAAGAGTTTATATCCGTATGCGCTTTCGCCCGTTTCGGGTGTCTTCAGCGGAATATATTAAACATTAAAAACCAAATTAAATAAAATTCAAAGTAAATTTACAAATAAAACGAGGGACTGGATCGACGTCATTCCGCAATATTAAATATGTTTTAGTAATGGATCACAGTGTGTTAAATATTTATGTCAGAGCAGTCGGGCCGAAATTGTTAAACGTTTTACCTCAACTCTTACGCAATATGTCTGATTGTTCCCTCGACTCTACCAAAACCACTTTTATACATATTTTGGGCAGCATTCCGGACAGTAAACCTGCAGCCCAGGATATACCGGAATAAGTGCAACTCATCTCAACTCACTTATTAAACTTATTCCGTATTTGCGTTTGCGATACATTACCTTTTTATTTTCTTCATGATAAGTATATTACGAGGCAATACATAATAGTTAAATTAATATTACTTTACTCTCGTAATTGTAGGTAAATAATATTTCTAATGTTTTTGCAGTCTTGGGCTAAATTATATTTATACATATTTTGGTGCGTTCAACGAGATCTCCACGGTTTTTATATAATAGAGCAATTAATAAATTTATGCCCGAAAAACCTATAATACAATGCAGTTAGCTTTAGAATAACAAAACATAATAGAAGTCAGTCAGGTAATACTTCCCTTAAGTTAAGTTATGCAGTTTACATTAACCGTACTTAGTTAATCGTTAATCAATTTTATTAAAGTTAATCCTTCGGCCGCCAAACTGAATCCATCGCCGGTCGAGACTTATTAACAAAAAATCTGCACATAGTGCCCACTAAAGCGGTGCAACATGGAACATAACCTTGTACATTTAATGTAGTTATAAAGTTCAAGTTTCAGCGAGTTTGTATGATTTTGATTATTCAAATAATCTGCAATATATCCATAGCTTAAAGCTAATAGTGAAATCCACATCTCGCTATTTGGTGTCGGAACTATGGTAAATTAAAGTGTCTCGTTGTTTTCGATTAAAGGCTGTTAATTCATCGTATTCGATTCAACATCGGCAAACATGAACGTGAGAGCGGTTTTTCATTTATCGCAATATTTACAATAAATAAATTACTATTTGAAACAGAGATGATTTAATGGAACCGTATTGTTAAATACGAGTCCGACACAATATATATATATTCGACCTTTCGCATTCAATGAGTTAATATTTAAATGTAAGGTGTGTGGCTCCATCAATATTACATCTGTGGGGCGAGCCACGAAGTGAGCTGTCGTCGTCTTAATTTTTTGATCAGTATTAACTATATCATTCCTTAATGAAATCAAACCAAACTAGGTACAGTACGTATGTAGAAAGAATCTGAAGTTTGGTCAAAATCAGACAGTCAGTCTGTCAGTCGGTACCAGACAAGTAGTTTCAGACTTTCGATAAAAACCGAAATAATTCTGTCAATCACTGATTAAATCATACAAAACTTGATACGTATGCAGTCTCGTGCTGCGCGAAGGCCCCACGAACGAGCCCTACCACGTCTATAATTGTGCATGCACCCTTGATAAAGTCACATTTTAAAAACCTGAGAAATGGTGTGAAAGTGATAATAAATGTTAAGAAAAATAAAATGCCTGTTCACCATCACCACCATGGATGATCTTCCACAGTGGCATATACCCTTCCACTCTGTTTCCCATTCCCAAGGTTGATATCTTATATATCGACCAGTCAAGGATGAAAACCTGGTTTGGGTTAGCCTGCAATATTTAAAGCACTGTAACTGTAACCAACAGTGTTGCCCCCTTCTATGGATCCAACCAGGGCCTCCTGATAGGAAGCCCAGGTGCAGCTTGAATATAAACAAATGTGGTGCATTTTTAGGCAAACTAGCAAATTTGAGACAAGAATTCTATTTTGCAGGCTCATATTGCTTGACTAATATACAGAGAATTTATGCTACTAGTTTTTATGGCAGCCCGGTATGGGACTTGTTTTCACATGAATGCGCCAGGATATTTACTGCATGGAATTTACTGTATTCTTATTCTATTTAAGTATGGTTGTTTGTATATTTTCTACTGTACTTAATTCTACTTTAAGTATTATACTGTTACTGTTACTTACTTACCGGTACAATTATTGTGCTCTCTATAGATTCTCATTACTTTATGCTGTTCCCAGCTTGCTGGTGTACGAAAATAAACGAAATAAAATAAATTAAAATAATTATTATTGGTATTTTGGGTGAATGAGTGGTTTCATATTATTATAACTTTCGTTTGGCACAGCTTTTTATAGACGGTAATGACGTCCAGGTGGGATCGAGGTGGTGCCCTCCAGGTTGGAAGTCTGACGCTCTAACCATTCAACTAGCGTTTCAGATAAAAGGTAGACCTATGGAAATACTACCTGATAAAATTGTATATGTTCGCAATTTTTACCTCGTCATGGCCTCCCATCTGCCAACACCATCATCTGATGCGACTGTGCTCAATCATGTCAGATGGTATTGTCAATGGGAGGCCATGATGGGTTGTGTACAAAACACAGACCCAAGACCCCAGACCCCCAGGTACAAAACACAGACCCCCCCCCCCCCCCATGTACAAAACACAGACCCCCCCAGGTACAAAACACAGACCCCCCCAGGTACAAAACACAGACCCCCCCAGGTACAAAACACAGACCCCCCCAGGTACAAAACACAGACCCCCCCCCCCCCCCCCCCTCTGTGGGGTCTGTGTTTTGTACCTGGGGGGGGGGGGTCTGTGTTTTGTACCGGGGGGGTCTGTGTTTTGTACCTGGGGGGTCTGTGTTTTGTACCTGGGGGGGTCTGTGTTTTGTACCTGGGGGGGTCTGTGTTTTGTACCTGGGGGGGTCTGTGTTTTGTACCTGGGGGTCTGGGGTCTTGGGTCTGTGTTTTGTACACAACCGGCCATGATGATGTAAAAAACATTCAGTCCGCGGCAAGCCGATTTTAGGGCATTCATCGTAATTTAGGAAATATAGGGTATCTATAATATAATGGGTAATATAAGGATAGGCCCTAAAAACTGCGAACTACGCGTAGTTGCAAGAGAGTGGACCTTAGGCGGCCCCCCACGTCGGGAGTCCCGTACCGGTCCGGTACCTAGACCAGTACTACACGACCGTAGTTGGTTACGGTTACGGTTTTTTGTCTACTTACCTAGGCCTATTTTTGTATTTTTTCATTGTAACAAGTAACATGTAAATATAGGCAACTGTATGTAGTTGGTGTAGTTCCGTCTGTTTGATTTATATCCTGAAGATGGCCCTAGTGGCAGAAATTAAATTGATAATAAAGAACTTGTTGTTTTCTCATTTAATCACCAGGGCAGAAATAACTCCAAAAAGATGACCTATATTTCCTAAATTATGATGATGTATAGCTATGGTAATTAATGACTTGAGAGCCAGACCAACTTCAATACACTCGGCTCATATTGCTGAAAAGTGCTACTTTTAACGCTTAATGTAAATGTAGTTAATAACAATTTGGGTGTGTGAGGGTGGGTTGTGTACATGTTATTATTACGGGACAAATTGAACTAATTATGATTGGTTGTTTTATACAAATTCTAAAATGATAAATTGGGACTGGGGATTCAAAAGCAAAAGGTCTATTATTTCAAAACTAAGTTTAATGTATACTTTCGATATTCTTCATTGTTAGTTTGTCTCCAGATGGCTTTGCTTACTTTTGCAGTTCACTATACCCTCGGTTAGACTTAAACACCAGTCTATACCGACGTTCATGTCTGCAAATATCGTTATTAGCTGGTCCTGATTACCTTGGCTAATTATACAACAATTGCCGAGGGTAATTATACCATGCTGACATAATAGGATTATAAACTCTACAATTAGTGAATTACATAGTTTAACAGCTTGGAATTAATAAATATATCTGTGTCTATAAAGAACAACTATAAAACACTTTGATTAAAATAAATGTTTACATATTATAATTGCGTACATTACGATGTATAAGACACATTGACATATTCTGAGGTAACTGCACTCGCCCATGTAAACTATCTCGCTTCGCTCGGTTTATAAATCGACTGGTACAACAGTAATCATATAAAGTCCCACTTTACACGACGTGGTATGCATAAATATTAATTATTTTGTTTATTAAAGGTCGTCGTCTGTATTAAAAGGAATTCAAGAAGAGGAAGACCGCGCATCTTCACCAGTGCCCGATGACGTCATCAATATTCAAAATAATGTTTCCATGGAAACCTAGATATATCAAACTCTCATTTATCAACAAACTGAATTTCAATTACTCGATGTCGCCGCTCTGAATGGTGTCCGAATCACTCGGGTCGGTTTCAGTTCGACTTCTTGATATAGAACGTGATCATACAGTAAATATGAAAATCTGTTGGGGGCCGTGGATACTTCGTTGGTAATTAACTCAAGTCATATTGGCTTATAATTATTGTCATGCCATGGGTGGGGGCGTGGGTATTACGGTAAGTCTTATTCACTATGGTTGTTAATCTCTTGTTATTTTAAACACATCGCTGTAAAACTTACTGACATTTTGATAAGTAATTTATTTTCCTCAAAAATATTTAATAATAATAAATGAATTGTTGTAAAATATTAAAGAATATTTAGTTAATATCAGCAAAATAACAACAAATTTTTGGGTTTCTCTGTAGAATTTAAACTTCCCAATTTAATTGTAACTCTTCTTAATTTACAACTGTCTTCCACTAATAAAACTACAGTCCATTCTTAAAATACAATATTTTAAGTCATTTTTTAAGTCAATAGATATTTATCAACAATTTTTACTAATAATTATAATTATAAGTTCACTTTGTTACCCGGTTAATAATTTCGATTTTATTACAAATTCTATCTATTTATTTACACTTCTACCTCTATTATCGTCTAGGTCTTATTGTCTGCCCCCTCCCTACCATTTTGTGCTATGTTGGTTTGTATGTTTCAGGTTGTACTAGTTGTACTTGCTATTTGGATAAACATTTACCGAATTTGTTCAATTTATATTCCCGGTGGTCAATAAGCCAATCGCTGTAGATATTTATTACAAATGTTATAAATACCAGTTAGTAATTTAAATATTTATGTTTCATGTATCAAAATTTGTTCTTCCTATTACTGAATATTTTCCGTTTACTTGGCGGTTCGGCCTTGTATTTTGTCATGGTAACAGTGTCTGTTGGCATTGAATTCCAAATAGACTGAGTGTATAAGTGTAGGTCTCCCTGTCTCACGTGATGTGTTGAATCTTGATTGGTGCTATTTCGTTGTGAGATTCGTTACTTCCTTCTAGAATGTGTAGTATTTTTGTTATATTATCTATAATTTTGTGGTATCTGCCCGCCCACTTCTCGTGTGTTGCGAAGAATAGGTAATTTTTAGTTTGTTTGTTTTCTATTTTTAATCTTGAGTAATGTAAAACGTTATACCGTAGCTTAAGTGTCATAAGGCCCTAAAAGTGGGATTTTACTTTTTTTTAATACAATTCCACACTGTAAGAGATGCTCTAACAGCTGGTGAAGTTTTGAACACTTTAACCAATGGGAAGTGATGATTATTGGGTAGTAAAGTGAAGCACTATAATCCCTCCAGCAGACAATATTTTACTGCAGAAAGGCCTTAAATCTTTTTTTATAGGCCTTATGACAGTTAAGCTACGATATATTAGATATAAGTAGCCATAACGTGGAGCATAGCACGTGCTACACCGAATAGTGTGAATTTGTTTTTAATAATTCAAAATTATAATGGACGAATATTTTTTAGCAATTGAAAGTGAATCAATGACAGGACCAATTGAATTATGCAAATTTTTGTGATTGTTGTTGTTATTTGTTGTTGTTATTTGTCGTCGTTGTCAATTTTGTTTTTTGAACTTCAAGTTAGTAGCTTATTATTTTATTAATTTTGTCGTGCCTTCAACTATTTTTTGATTATTGTGTTTTCTTACTATAAGTTTAATTGAGATAATTAATGTAAGCAACACGATCTATAAATATATAACGCCGTATTTTGATCTTAACTATATTTCCCGTCACATATTGTATTTTATTTTCATCAGAATTTATCAGCTGATTTCAGAATTTATCAGCTGATCATCAGATTTTATTTTCATTTTTTTTTGTTGGGAAATAAGACTTTTTAACTAATATTTCAAATTATTTCAATTTTTGCATATTTTATTATCAGTATATTTGATTGTTAAAGAATGATTACACCATATAGAACATATAGAACACCATAATAGTCAAATATTTTATCAATATCCGGTACTCTACTATTATTTATCTGTATACTGCTATTCTAAACTCGTTACCGTAAAAACTTTATCTTTAATTTATTCGTCATTGTTTCTTCAAACTTACATC
>JAUCBJ010005436.1:0-30683 GCA_032718475.1 Nemertoderma westbladi
TTTTAGCTTATGACAAGTATTTGATTCACTACACTAGTCGAAACCAATCCGTGCGCGACCATTCACCCGCTGGATATTCCCGGGAGATTGGGTTCGACGGTTTAATTTTATTGCTATGTAAGCTTAATGTATTATTCGACTGACAGTATTATATAATCTCTGACAATATTATTCACCTTCGGGAATATTAACAGTTCCTTTAGGACGTGGCGCTTTATCTATATAAACAGAGTTATGACTTAAACTACTCACAACGATATGGCTTAATTATAATTCACATATATGGCGCATTCTTTAGGAATTGCTTCTTTAACAGGCTCGCTCATACGCAATGCTGCACAATACTGCACACTAATCTGCCAATCTTCACTGATTTTAATCACATATAAAAGGAACACAGACTGACTCATGTAGGGTCTATCAAATAACATTAGATTCACTTCAAACCACTTTAACATAAGTCACAATCGTTATTGATAACCCTTCTCTCTTACCTTCGGTATATCAAGAATATTGGGTGTCGGGGTTATTGATCGTTATTCCAAATATAATAATTCATCAACAAATATAATGAATAACCGACAACAAATAGCAGTATACAATATTGATTGAGCAGGTAATTTTAGCAGTTTCAGCAGTTATTAAAAGCCGTGTGGCAGCAGTTGCCAGTTAACCACCAGTTAAAGGATATATGTCCTTGTAATTAAACCTACTAGTGTTGAGCTAAAAAGCAGAAAACATAAAACACTACAAAGCCGTTCTTTCGTGGCTTTGAAAAACTCGTGACTACTGCTCTATACGAGTATACCAACCACTCTTGTTCCACGAAGCTCCCGTTCAACACAGAGAAAGAGCAGTGAGATAGGAAATTTTCAGTTCAGTACTCTGTGATTGGTCAAAATCAAGGCTAACTCAAAATTCTATTGGGAGATACAAAAACAAGGCTATGACGCAACCTCCCTAGGCTTGTTGGCCGATTAAACAGAGCCCAGATGCCTGCGTATAGCAAATCAGCCAATAAGCTGGTAACTTGCACTATTTTTAGTTATAGATCACTTTGAGAGTATTCTTAGCGACTGGGGGGGAACTGGCCAACAAGGCAAACTAATCAGTTATCCCACAAAAGCTTTTACAGCGGCTGTCGAGCAGCAGCAACATCCTAGCCAAGAGCCTAGTTCTCAGCGGCCCGATAGCTCCAGTAGTTCGGATACTGTAGAGCTGACACCCGAACGCGGAGCGAAGATGGCGGATACGGTTTATTCGGACCCCCTTCTCATCCTTCCTGCAGCCGTACTCACTAGGGTATTGATTGCGGTGGAGGAACACCATATTGATTGGGCGAGAAGTAAGCGATCGACTAAGGATAGTTATGCGGGATACACAAGGGAAGAACTGGAGTCTATTGTCGAGTTGCAATGGAACTTCCCCGGACCTGGACTCCCGTTTGACTTATCGGAAGCTGCCTGGGAAGACATACACAGGATGGGAGTGACAAAAGAAACCAGCGATCCAGCTGTATGGAAGAGGTCAGCAGCCGGATACGTGCAGGGATTCTTCAGCTCTATGGAGCGATTAGAGGAACAATTGTTTCGACAACCACAAGGACCTCAAGAGCAGGGAAAGCTGCTTTATCAAGTTAGAGAAAGAATTCTAAGAATCAGACTAATCTTATCTGCCTTTGAGGAAGCTTCAAAAAGAAGACAAGACACGTCGTTGCAAGTTGCTGTAAAGTTGCCGTTGGTTTCAGCGGGTGAGCCTCCAAGTTCAAAGAACTACCCCGTGGAAATCTCAGTTGGATGAGCGCTCAACCCATGGAGAATCAACAGACGCTACCTTTTCCCAAGTGGAAAGCGAAGCGACAGCAGAGAAACTGCATAAGAGGGATGCTATTGACATCTATCTGTCAGACTATCAACGATTTGTAGGGGACGAAGAGTTGAGGAGACGGCTGGATGGACTTAGCCCTAATAGTGAAGGAGCCAAACTTGTGTTGGACGCAATCGATGTAGATATGTTAGCTGCGAACCAAGCTAGATTTGATGAAAGCATCCGCCTCACTAAGGTTCAAGAGGAACAAGTAAAGAAAAAACGAATAGAAGACAGAAAGACAGCAGCAGTAACAGCGGCAATGGCAAAGGCAGAAGCGGAAAGAAAGGCGGCAGAAGCAGCGGCAGAAGCGGAAAGAAAGGCGGCAGAAGCAGCGGCCGAAGCGGAAAGAAAAGCGGCTGTAGCAGCGGCGGAGGCAGTGGCAGAAGCAGAACGGAGGGCATCTGAAGAGACAACCCAACTAGAGTTGGAAAATCTTCAAGAGAGGCAAGACTACATAAATAAACAGTTAACAGCTAGTCAAATGCAGATGATGAGACGATCTACTCCCAAACGGCAGGGATTTACATCATCTGATGAAGGCGATACCACCGATCCTGAAGGTGGAGGAAATAGATCTCGTCTAAGCAGCCGTAGAAGAATGTCCCACCGTCAGAAATTGCCTGATTTGCCCCCAACTGTTAGAAGGCAACTAACTAACACAGGCTTAGGTAGTACAGAACCCACAGACCAAATAATTAAAATAGAAAGACTCCCTACTATAGTAGATGATCCTGAAATAATTAGGCCTGTTCTTGAAATCACCCCTTCGGTGATAGAGACACCTGTGCTCCCAGAACCTATCTCTAAATTCCCTCTTCACAGCACTAAGCTACCTGTGCCCCATGGAGCCGCCCCTGAAAATGTTCATGTCCCTGACTCCGAGCGAAATATTAATGGTTTGTCGCCCGTTGTCCCTCGTCCACCCGCTACAACGTTGGCGTATCCTGCTTCGGCAGTTGATTGGGTGGATGAGAGACGGCGGGGGATGGATATTCTCCTCGGGAAGATGGAGGAGAATCAGGTTCGCTCCTCCCAACAGGTCCGAGAGTTAGAAGGGACTGTTCAACAGCTAAAGGGAACAGTAAGAGAAAGTAAGTTAGAGTTGCGAGAAGTGCAGCAAAATATCGCGTTAGAACGCGATAAATTAGTAAATATACAAAAGGGTATACCACCACCCTCTGTAACAATGTGTCAACCTGTTAGGTCTGAAGTATTTCATGCGCAAGGTGTGGAGCCTACACGCATCTATACTGCTAGTGAAGTAGAAACTACTATAGTAAACCCTATTAAGGGTAATTATAAACCTGTTGACAATGATATTCCATATAGACTTGGTAATAATCTGAGAAATTTATATACCGATAACTCGATATTAAATAATACGATGGCCCAAGAACGAAGAAAAGAAGATGGCTAGAACCAAAGCCTGTCAAGCGGTAAAGGTTGGAGAGATAGTCAAGTTCAACGGAGATGAGATGAAATGGTTACCTTTTAATGAATATTACAAAGATAACATACATAACTCTGTACTATCCAATGGAGAGAAACTTAGATACCTCATCGAGTGCTTGGAAGGATCTCCCAAGTTAATGGCGTTAAAGTTTATTGGAGATCCAGATGGATTAAGACAAGTTTGGGATACACTAAACATCAGGTATGGTAATAGGACTAACATAGCTAGGTATTTATATGCGAAATTAATGGCGCCCCGAAAGTTTCTTAGCAGCGGGATTATAGAGTTTTCCGACGAGATTCAGGAGATCTGTAGACAACTAGATTGGTTAGATAAGTCTCATGAATACCATAATTCTATGGTTGTAGGAGCCTTAGCATCTACTTTGCCCAAGGGTGGAGTAGATACACGCTGGGACAAGAAAGTGTTATATATGATGGAACAACAACGAAGAGACCCTACCATGGCTGATCTCATGTCATTCTTTGATAGAGAGGTAAAATTACAGCTCCTAAAACAGTCCAGAGAGAAGACACCGGAAAATAAGGTAAGTGAGAAACCCGTTTCTAGGAGAAAGGTAATACCAGTCTGTTATACCGACGACGGCGAAAGCCAGACTTCTCAAGGAGAGGACAGCGGGAAAGACACTGAAAGATCTTATTATGTCAATAAAACGCCTAAAGAACAGGTAAGTAAATTCAAGTCTCGAACCCATGACAGGAGAGAACAGATAAGAAAAACTCCTCCTACGTCTCCTAAGAGAATTCATAGAAGAAAGCCCGAGGAAAGAACAAGTGTGCACCACACAGCACAGGTTAAAGTAAGTAACATCAAGCCCAAATGTGTGTTGTGCAACGGGCCCCACCGTTTAAGTGCGTGTGATGAATTCCTGAGGAAATCATTAAAAGATAGACGTGAAGTCATGTGGGATAAGCGGTTGTGTTATAATTGCCTCAGACGAGGACACCAACGGCGAACCTGTTACTCCGACGCAAGGTGTGCAAAGTGCGGTGCAAAACATCATATCTTGTTGCACACTGAATTCGAACGAAACAGCCCGAGTCAGGTAAGTGAGTCCGAACTGCATGTCCAATTCAGTGATGTGAACGATACTGACCAAAGTTCTGAGATGGAAGGATTCTATACGGACGAATTCTTCGACCAAGACGAATCCTGTTACCTAATAAATACCGCAGTGTATCGAGCACTTAAGTATGAAAGAGACCCCGACAGCGACCTCACCCTAACTACTTCTGATCGACAACCATCTTGGAAAGCGCCAACTTCCAATGTAGGAATCCGAGAATTTCCTGTAGTACAGTTAAGGGTCCACGGACCTAAAAGGAGTTATATAGTGAACGCCCTCCTTGACTCCGGTAGCACAGGAACATTCATCGACAAAGAACTAGCCGAAGACATCTTTGCTGGACAACCCAAGTTCCGAACTAAGCTAAACTTGTCAGGAATTATGCAGGTTTGGAAATCTACCGTAATAGCTGATTATTATGTAGGCGCGTTGTCCACCCCCCAGGATGAACTAGGAGAACATAGTATAAGGTCAGTAAAGATGGTGGCGATAAAGAACTTCGCTACCAGCCAAGTGGAACCTTATAACTGGGATGAGGACGATTTCACCCAGCAGCTTGAAATACCTAGATTCGACACCGATTACCCTGGAATGCAAATACTCATCGGTCAAAACACGCATGAAGCGCTCGAGACATTGGAGAAACGGCCTGCTCAACCGCAACCACTACAAGCTTATGCGGGAAGAACTAGAGTAGGTTGGTACCTTACTGGTCCGTCCCGTAGAACACTCATGGAAAGGTTGCCCAAAGAACGGGTCTACCACGTAAGTAAATGGGAAGTGGAGAGCAGTGAGGTGGACGATCCAACTGAGGGAATACCATACTCCTCAGATAATGACGATATTAACTCTAATGAAGATCAATGGAGACATTGCCTTGGGACGATTAATCCAGAGGATTAATACATCGCTTCCAGAGGAGCAGCTCCTCAAGAACTGATAGATACTCCGGACTGGTTAAGTGGACCCGACTTCCTAAGTAAAGAAGAAGATGAATGGCCTCCTCAGCTTACCACGGCGGAGATTAGACAGGCCAAGGGAGCGGAGAAAGTAACACAACAACTCAATCGCCCAGCTGGTCGTTTATGTTTACTGGAAAAAGACCGAAAACTGTCCGGAAACTATGGAAGGCAAGATACTCTTCCTACGACCACTTCCCTAATGTTAGCTTATTCAATCCCGCTAACACCCCATAAAGTTAAGCCGATAAGCAATATTGGGGGCCACGAGGTTGGGTAATCACCAATTCGTGTCACCCCAATAAAATGGGAAGGAGAAACACAATGAGGGTCAGGGGCCAAACCCCTAACCCAGAGAGAACAGGTGGAGTGAACGGGAACACTCCAAAGGGCGCCAACAAGGGTATCAACCAATCAGACGGGGGAAAGGCATCGATTAGGTAGAGTAACAAGGCCAACCGTGCAATATAGCCAGTTGGCAGTAATCATATCAGTTCAGTTATCTCAGTATCATATTGGTGCTAGTTAGGTTAGTTAGTTTAGCTAGGGAAGGACCGGGACTTTAATTACCGTATCCCGCCTTCCGTGTGCGACAACATTATTCATATACCTATATCTATATACCCTATATCTATATATCCGTACAACCGATTATTATATACGACGAACGACAGGAACTCCTTTTACCTTTCATACACACGGCGGGGACGCGTGAACTAAACAACCGGATAAACCGGGATCCTTCCTGGATCCCGTCACAGTAATTAAACCAGTGCTGCCGCCCTAGCTAAACTCAGTAATTAAAACCTAGCAGCTACCTGGCAGTAATTCCTCAGCGCTGCCTCAGAGCTGCCGCCCTAGCTAGCTAAACCACCAGCCACCAATCGAACCAACCGAGATGAGTCTGTCGGGAGAGACAACGCCGACGCGGACCCCAGACAAAGAATTAACGATCCGCGAGGCCGCAACCAGGCGGTACAGGCCCACAACGCCGGACCCATCGATAATGGGTCACCCGGCAGTTCAGGATGAGGGGGGCCGCCTGGAACCCGAGGTCGAGCCGAGAGGAGGAGAGAGCGGGATGGAGGGAGAAGGAGACGAGTCGACACGGGACGTGGGTCGAGGTACTGATGTCGCCGGCCAGCCACAGGCCGAGGGCGAGGAGCGGCCCACCGAAACGGCGACGGTGGAGCCGACGGTACGACGCCGGACCCGAAGAGACGGAGGAGATGTCGGTACCGATGTCGCCGGCCAGCCACAGGCCGAGGGCGACGAGCAGCCCACCGAAACGGCGACGGTGGGGCCGACGGTACGACGCCGGACCCGGAGAGACGGAAGAGAGGTCGGCGACGAGGACGTCGGGGTTTCTGATCGACTTCGACGGGCCGACAACGCGACCCAGAAACTGCTAAAGGAGGCCAAAGAGGGGGCGAAGATAGATAAGGTGAGACTGAGGAGACGACTAGGTGAGTCGAATAAACACTTTAAATATCTAATGCGCTTCGGGCAAAGAGAACTGGCCAAGGAGAGAGCGAGAGGGGTTGCCGAGGAACTGTATGACTTGTGGCAGTGTAGGGGTATGGAACCTAGCGTAGTGTACGTAGGGCCATACTTAGTCGATGCCCGGGGACTAAAATTAGTGGGTTGGGGGAGACCTGAGGAGGGCGAATCCGAGGTTAACCCCGAGGATTCGGCCTCGTCGGTCGGAGGAAGTTCCGGGAGGCGGGGGAAAGTCAGTAGGACTGGGAGGCGGAGGGAATCCGTTACGACCGATAAGTCTGATACATCCTCCGCGAAAGAAAGACGGGTGAGAGAGATAAATGCCGCGTACCGTCTCGATTTAATAGAGCAAGGTCAAAGGGAAGTAGGTAAACGGTTAGAGGAGGGGAGAGTGCTGCTAGAGAGGGAAATGGCGTTGATTAAGGAAACCGGAGAGAGGGCCGAAAGGGCCGCGAGAAGCCTTAGGGAGTGTGAGGAAGTAGGGAGGAAGGAACAAGAAGAACGCGAGGCGAGAGAGAAAAATGAGCGCAAAGAACGTGAGGCGGAACGTAGGGAACGTGAGGCGGAACGTAGGGAACGTGAGGCGAAAGAGGAAAACGAGTGCAAAGAGCGCGAGGAGAGAGAGGAAAACGAGCGTAGAGAGCGTGAGGTGAGACGAAGGAAGGGGGCTAGAAGAGAGTTGGAATTGGCCGAATGGGACGCACGAGAGTGTAAGGAGAGAATGGCAAGGAAGGAGTGTGAGCAAAAGGAACTAGAGAAACGTCAAGGTGAGCTTACAGGATACAAAGCTATACACACACGCGAACGGGAATTGGCGCGAATAGGGGTGTCTGAGAGTGGGGCTAGCTCGAGTATTCTCGAGGAGCCAGGGGCCGTGGATATATTTATTGATACCCCACTTACAGGGACCGCACGACAGACCCAAGACTGGTGTCACCATACGGGCGGGGGGGTAATAATAATGCTATAATAGACGTCGTTAATATTAATAGTACCGTATGGGATAACTCTAACCAAACCTTTATTGCAGCAAATAATACTTTACCTAGTAGCAGTAATTTAAATTTAAATACAGATAATAATTTCAATTTGAACGTGCAAAATATTCCGAGTGGTAATTGAAGAACATTTTATTTCGTCTTTATTAGTAAATATTTGGTAAATATTATTCTGTAATAATGTTAGATATAATTACGTATAATAACAAACAATAATACATAAATGTACAAACAATGTAGGGTGAGTAAAGTAATTGAGCGCACTTTAATTTTGTTATAGTAATAGTTTTTACTTCCCCTTTCCCCCTTTACCCCTCTCTTAACCACCCCAGATCCCGGTCCCATCACCGAAACCGAGACCTCGCCAAGACCTTCGACCCCCACGGAGGCAGAGCGAACATGACCGAAGTAGTGCAAACTGCAGTCTCCGCCGGACGGCACCCAAGACACAGGCGTAGCCGCGGTTTCGCATAGACTCTCGCCTTGCAACCAGCGCTTCTGTGAGGTGTGCGATGAGGATTTTGGCCTCGGCACACCAGACACCATCTGTGGTTCCCACCAGTGGTGTGAAGGCCATCCGTCGATCTTCACACACTGGCTGGTAGTGTGCCTTCTTTTGGCGCGCCCTCTGCTCGAGGAGGGATTCTGTTGACCGGTTGGTTTGAATGTAGGAGGTAGCGTCAGGGTTAATAACCGCAATGTCGAACGACGCTATATGCTGATTGGACCAAACCCCCCGACTGACCAGGTCTGCACGGACCCCACCCACCACTCGACCCTCCGCGTCCAGATGACCACGAGAGAGAGTAACCTCACGCTCCACACTGGATGCACCGAAGGCTGAAGCCAGTAGTTCACCATAGACCTCCCTCAGCTCGTCATGGCGCTTGATGACGAGGCCTCCTGACTTGCAGCTGAGGGCGTGCGTAGTAGTGAAGTGGCCGCCGCAGCCCTCGCATTTGGTGGGGAGACCTGGTGGAACCAAACCATAGCGAAGGGCGAGACTATCTCGGAACTCATCGGGGCTTAAGTCTGTGTGGTCCACGGCCGATGGTTGGGCTGTGAGCCAGCCGCCAGTGTTATTCGCAATGGCCCGTTCTACAGTACGACGGCGACTGGGTGGGAGGGAGGCCACTGAATCCTCCATTTTGGACTTGTAGTCCGCGTCCTGGGCACTGCGGCTCGCCTTTAGGGTGCTTCCCAACTTGGCATTGTGGTCTGCCACGAGAAGTGGTTCACCCGAACAGATTGACTCGGCGACTACCGATGTCCCGATTGTGGAGGTAGCCCGTGCGGATGTCTTACGAGTGAGTGGGTCCCTCAGTCCTATCCCTCCATGGCGTGTGGGAAGGAGGACGATTTCCTCATCAACCGTATCCAGAGGGAAGCCAAACAGTGCTGGGATGAATTTCTTGACCAGTGCTGTGCGGATCGGGGCGATAGCAACATCCTCGGTTGGTGACACCCGGAGGAGGTAGTCCCACTCTGCCTGTATGCAGCGTGAGACGCCTGTGTGGGCAGCCTGGGGATATTCTTTGGCAATTTCGGCGATGGTTTCGATGCTGCTGACCCAGCCAGCCACCTTCTCAGCTAAGAATTTGGCGTGACCAACCTCCGAACCAATGTATCCGCCAAGGAAGCGGTGCCCAGACACGATCTGGATGCCGTGTGGACCAAACAATGCTTGGGCCTGATTCTCGAGCCCCGGCTTGACTATGAGAAAGCTCTTCTCTGGCTCAGGGTAGTAGCCTATGCTGGGGCCTAGTCGCTGCAGCACGTGCCACCAGTTCCTGATCCCATGGAGTGTACCAGCTGATGCAGAGTCGTCTGCGTACCAGCTTTGTCGTTGTGATGGTGTTCGCTGTATCATTGATGGAGCGTTCATTGGTGGTGGCTCGATGGGAGGTAATGGTTGTGATAGTGATCGAGTCTCGGTGTATCTCCTTGAATGCGGTGACTGTGGGACACTGGTGCTCCTGGTAGGCGATGGTAAGGGTAGAGTGGTGGACAAACTCGGTTGAGGTGATAACTTGGGTGAAGAAGGGTCTGCTTGAATATTGCGTAATGCCCGAATCATTGGGAGGGTGGTGCACCCATAAACCAGCATTGCGAGGGGATCACCTTGTGTCATCCCTTCGGCACTCCATATGGGCGACTTTGAGCCAGACATGTAGAGGGCAGCGTGACCGTTATAAGCATTATACACAAAACGTGATGCTCGATGCCAGTAAATGCGACAGTTCCACAATGCTGCTGGGCGACTCAAGCTGTTGAATGCGTTGCTCGCGTCGACAAGCAGCATTGCCTGGGTCTCCTCCTCGGTGAAAATAGATGTCATGGCGTGTATGGCGCCCTCGAGTCCGGCTTTGACGCCCGTGCACAGTTGGTCCGCACCACACTCTGCGATTAGATCTGACTTCGTCGCCATCGCCAGGCAGTTTGCCAGCAGGCGGTATAAAACCTCCCCAATGCCGATAGGTCGGACACCCGGCTTCTTGTCAAGGCCGATCAACCGACAGGCCCTCAGTGCCCGGATCTGGCCCCATGGTACCATGGTGTTAGAGAGGCGTCGTGCGAGACTGGCGACAGCTTCACGGAGGCGTGCACTGTGGGCTTCATAGCGTGTGAGTAGAGCACTCCAGAGTTCTGCGTCGCCACCGACTGGACCAGCGCTGCCTCGCAGAGTCTTGGTGACTTTCAGGACTATCTGTCCTGATATATCGACAGCCTCTAATGGTGGGAGAACAGGGCACGGTTCCAGTGATTCAGGTCTTATAGGAGCCTGTAAGGGGTGCTTCCTTTGAAGGATGTCCCGGACAGTTACTCTATCTGGTTCACCTCCTGCCATTTAGATTTGGAGAATAATAATAATTCAAATAATTTAAATAATGATCCAAGCCCGAATTTACAAAATAATTCAAATGATTTTGTTTCGAACGAACAAATTAATTCCGTTTCCGATATGGGTGCTATTAACGTAAACACGTCGGGCGTGTATGGCCAGGCAGATGGGGGCCTGGTAGGCCGTATAATTGGTAGGCCGGAAGTGGCGGGATTGAGCCAACCCAGAGAGGGCCTGGTAGGCCGCGTAGTTGGTAGGCAGGGGCCGACTGTGTTGGGTGGACCCAGTGAGGGCCTGGTAGGCCACGTAGTTGATGGGCGGGGAGTGGCTGGGTCGGGTAGACCCAGCGAGGGCCTGGTAGGCCACGTAGTTGGTAGGCAGGGAGTAGAGGGCCTGGTAGGCCACGCAATAGCAGAGGGAGAGGCGGGGGTGAATAGACCCGACCGCGGTAGGGTTGATGTGTCGACTAGAGAGGGATATAGTAGCAGGGTGAGAGATAGCGAAGTTAGATGTGGCGAGTGGGGGGGGGGGGGGGCTACAGGGGCCCCACAACAGCGAGTTAGTGGTGAAAGGGGGGGGGGGGGGCAGAGAGTGTCCCACAGCCGTCAGCGGATAATGCGCGGGCCAAAATAGGTAAACCGCAACACCCGGCGACGGAGAGTAATAGGGGGATTGCGAGTATCCCCAGCGGCGTGCGACCGAGCAGAGAGAGACAGGTTGACGTCGTGAGAGGGCGGACGAAGCGTCGAGCCCGATCAGAAGAGGGAAGAAGAACGGTGGGGTTTAACCGGGAGGTCGACGAGAGATCTCACGAGCGGGAACACTCCACTGAAAGGAGAAGAAGAGAAGACAGTAATATAAGTATCGCCGCGAATGAGAGAAGAGCAAGGACGGATAGCGAGCCGTCGGTAGTCGAGATGAGAACGGAGAGTCAGTGGGGTCGGACTCCGGGAGATTGCCATCGCCCTGGAGAGATGCGACCCGGCGAGGCGCACTACGCGCCGATGGAGGGGTACGCGATGTACCGGTACGAAGACGAGAACAGTAGAAGGGGGGGTCGAAGAGAAACTTTCCGACGGAATATAGCTACCGATCGAGAGTACGGTAGCCACGAGGAGGATTACTCGAGAGGAATAAACTTCGATCCCGAGCGAGGCATGCAGACTGTAGGACACACCTTAGGCCTTACTGCACATACCATAGGCCATACTGAGAGAGGCAATGTAGGCGATAGGATAGTGCGGACAACGGGATTAAACCCGGAAGTCGCGGAATGCATACCGGCGAATAGGCCAGAAGCTGATAGGCCTATACCGGTACCAGTACAGCAGTATGACTACAGCATGCAGGGACATAACATATACCCAGGGGAGGGGGGAATTATTGCGGATAGGTGTATGGGCCCCAACATATTAACATCAACCCCAGTACCAAACATACCGGTGGGGGGGGGGGGGGGGACAGGGTGACATTCCCCCATCACAATATCAACAATACACCCCAATAGGAGCAAGAACAACGAGACCCTTGGATGAAAATAGGTCGTGCGACACAGAAATATGGAGGGGGCCGCTACCCCCTATGACATATCCAAGTCAAAGGAAAGGTGGAAATAGGACAGACGGACCGCACCAGACAGGAGAAACTATACAACATCCATCGAACCTGTTGGAAGCACAGGCGATGGGGATGGCCACATTGATCGATGCGTTGAAAACGAGGATCGAGTTACCACCCGTGGAACCATTCAAATTCGATGGAAGTAGGCCGGAAGAATATCTACAGTTTCGGCGCATGTATAGTAACGAAATACTAACAAAGAACTTGACGCAGGCAGAGTGCCTAAAGTATCTGCAAGTATACACGGGAGGCCCAGCATACGATATCGTGAGGCAATATCAAGGAATAGAGGGCGGCTTCACGACAGCATGGCGGGCTCTGGACAGGGAATATGGGCACCCGGCCAAGATCATAAGGCAGACGCTGAGAGGCATAACATCGGGTGGCCTACAGGATAATCCCGTTAGCATTAAGACGTTCGCTAACAAAGTCGAAAAGGCGCTAATCGTGCTGAAGACGCTAGACGCGCCATACGAGCTCAACGTGTCCAATAACATCACCACGATAGCGCAGGCACTACCGAACTGGCTGCGCAACAAGTGGAGGAAAATTGCCTTCTCCACTCGAGACAAGAAGGGTGCGGAACCGGGTCTAGAAGAAATGTCAAGCTTCTTAAACTACGAGGCTGTACTAATAACTGACCCAGTCTATAGCGAAGATAGCCTGGGAAAGGGACCGAAGACGGATTACCATAGACCGAAACCAGAGCACAATACATCAAACGCATTACCGAGGCTCAGGCAATCATTGCCATATGCAGCGACGCAGGGGACTACGAGTCCACAGCTAGCCGAAGACAAGACCACACCATGGAACGGACAGGGGAACAATAACAACACGAATAAATATAACCCCAGTACGTCCAGTAGGCCGAATGCAAACAATAAGAATAGTAGGGACTTTGGTACAAACGCAGCTGCGATACGCAATGCGCTGTATAAGGAGGGCTACGACCCAAAGAGCAAATGCCAGCTACACGCAAATGCGCTTCATCAAACCATGAACTGCAGGTACTGGCAGGCGCTACCTAGGCAAGATCAGATAGATTATGCGTTGAGCAATAAAATCTGCTCGCGGTGTGTGATGAGTGGACATAGAGCTAGGGAATGCAAGGAGAAGCCGGTAAAGTTCGGTCAAAGGAGAGGCCAAACGATGGCAACGAGCACAGTAGGGGCGAAGAAGAGAGGAACAGTGCTACTTGGAGTAGTACCCGTGCGAGTGATTGGGGAAGGCAATCGATCAGTAACAACACTAATGCTGGTTGACAGTGGAGCTGCCTTCACATTAGTCGAGGAATGGGTGGCCGAAGAGATAGGATTAAGAACGAGGCCAAGCAGAATGGCGGTAACAACCATCTCTAGCAAAGATGAGATCCTGGAGATGAGAACAGGACGGTGCGCAATTGCAGCGGTGGCACCGGGGTGCGACTACGGGGCAACCATCGACCCCATCCAAGTGATAGAGTCAATTAATATCAATGCCAGGAGGCCAACCAACATCGAGGTCGAGGAATATAAATTCCTGGACGACATTGACTTCTCAATCCCAAGTGTGGACGTTAGGAAGGTATCCATCATAGTGGGAATAGACTGCCCAACGGCCCACGAAAGAATGAAAACGGTCTTCGGCAAAGACAAGCAGTGTGACCCGGTGGCGATATTAACACCATTTTGGTGGACGCTGAGTGGCCCAATCAAGAGCAAGATACCATTTAGGATGTCGGAGACATCAGGATGCATGTTTGCGGGAACAATGCAGGAAATGGGTGATGAGGGAGCAGAGGAGCAGCTTAAAAGACTGCTCAGGCAAGATTTTGAGGGACTGAAAGAAACCGGGGTCGGGACCTCGGTAGAAGACAAGCAGGCTTTACAAAGCGTGGAGGAATCGATGACATGCGATGAGGGGCGGTATACTATAGGAATGGTATGGAAACTACCGAAGATACCGCTGCCCGATAATAGAGGGATGGTACTCACGAGACTCCGCAAGCTGAAACAAACACTAAAACGGAGCCCCGAGAAGAATGAGTACATCCACAGAACGATTAAGAAGTACGTCGAGAAAGGATGGGCCGTGGAGTTACCGGTCGACGAACCGAACACGGACAGGACATATTACCTGCCACTCCACGTGGCTTTGGACCCAAAGAAAGGTAAACTGCAGATGGTAGTTGACGCATCGGCAAAGACCAACGGGAAATGCCTAAACGACTATCTGTTAGAAGGTCCAAACATATACAACTCGGGCATAGAGGTCCTACTTAGATTTAGAAATGGGAAACACGCCATCACGTGTGACATAGAAGGCATGTTCAACCAAGTCCGTGTAACAGAGGAAGATAGCGACAGTCATCGCTTCTTATGGTATAACGGCGAGGAAGAACCGTCGATAATACCGGCATATAAGATGGTAGTACAAAACATGGGGGCAAAGTCGTCTTCATTTACGACGACTATGGCAGTGAGAGACACAGTGAAGGGGAAGGAAGATAGGTACAGCAGTAGGGCCGTCGATATGATTCGACGCGGCTTCTACATAGACGACGGAATGGAGTCTGGAAATACGGTTAAGGAGATACTGGACACGGGGCGCGAGGTTCGCGACATCCTAAAAAGATCCGGCTTTAACCTGACCAAATTCCAATCCAGTTTGGAAGAATTCATCAAGGCAATAGAGGACAAGAGGCCAGAATCGACCATGGATAATCCCACAACAGCCAAAGGGCAGGACATGGCGAACAAGAGAACAGAATCTCAACAGAAGGCATTGGGAATCGTGTGGAACAGAGAGACAGACGAACTGAAGTATCAGCTGAGCCAGGAGGGTGCAGACATCCACACGAAGAGGGGCTATGTATCGTATATAGCAAGGATATACGATCCCCTAGGCCTAGCATCCCCATTATTAGTCACGGGGAAACAGATACTCAAGAGAGTATACAAATTGAAGGATGAGTGGGACATAGAGGTACCAGAGGAAATCAAGAAACAGTGGAGTAAGTGGACAGGAGACTTGGAGAAGATGGGAACATACAATATGCCACGAGTGTATTTCCCGGATGGGAACATGACGAATCTGGACCTACACATGTTCTCCGATGCGTCGTTGGAGGCGTACGGAGCGGCACTCTATTTAGTACAATGAGAGGGGGCTCATAAACCCAGACTAGCCTTTAGCAAAGCAAAGTCAACGCTGCCAGATTTAGCATCAGTTCCCAAGTTAGAATTGACAGCTGCGAGACTAGGAGTTAGAGCCACAGCCTACCTAGTGGACACTATTCCCAATATAGTGGAGACACACTACTGGACGGACTCCATGGTAGTGCTTGGTTGGCTACATAACGAAAGGACGAGATACCCGATATTTGTCGCAAACAGAGTGGACGAAATAAGGGCGACCACAGAACTGGAAAGGTGGCACTACTGCCCAACAGACGAGAACCCAGCGGACTTGTTGTCGAGGGGCGTGGTACGCCACACTTTCTTGAAGAAGGAAGTATTGTGGCAACATGGGCCACAATTTCTGAGCGATAAGGAGGCCTGGCCACCGATGAGAAAGGTGGATCCGGGCTCAGAAGTAGTGTCAGAGGGAGAAGAGGGAGATTCAGAGGGAGAAGAGATATACTCCCAGATGGTGAGGGAGATTAGGGACGTGCAACCAAGACAAGAACTGTGCGATAACCCGACAGATAAACTCCTCAGCTACAGTTCTAGTTGGTATAAGACCAAGAAACTAGTGGCGTACTGGAGAGCCTTTGGGAATTTCCTCGCGGGAGTCAGCAAGGACAAGAAGATCAAGATATACATAGATCTGGAAGGAGCGGCCAAGGCAGTCATCCGCTATGAACAACGGAAGAACTATGGCGACGAGGTGGAACGCGTCGGTAACCAACAACACCTTCGACGGGACAGCGAGCTGATCGCGCTGTCGCCACAACTTAATGACGACGGGATTCTAGTAATGAATTCCAGGGTGGGATACAACAACAGCATAATCGTACCACCGAAACCCATCATCATTCCAACAGGAGCGCCAATAGTTCACCAGATTATCTGGGACTCCCACAAGTCGATATTGCACGGGGGCACCAACAGAACTCTCACGGAGATAAGGAGGACCTTTTGGGTCAAACAGTTGAGGAAGAAGGTAAAAGCGGTAGTGGGGCAGTGCCAGACCTGCCGACGAGCGAAGAAGGAGCAAGCCATACAAGATATGGCGCCACTACCAGCGAGCAGAGTAAGACAGCACGACGCGCCTTTTACGCATTGCGGTGTGGACATGTTCGGGCCGATAAAGATCAAGGTGATGCGGCACATGGAGAAACGCTACGGTATCATCTTCGTATGTAACAACACGCGGGCGGTAGGGATAGAACTCGCCCAAGACGCTACCGCATCAGCATTCATTAATGCCTTAGAAAGGTTCAGAGACCGCAAAGGTGGGACGATCGCAGTGATATACAGCGACAACGGCACCAACTTTGTGGGTGCAGAGAATGAGATGGCAGAGGCCTTGGACATCTTGGAAGGGGAGGAAGTCAGGGCGGCCATGAGACGACGACAAGTAAAATGGGAGAAAAGGACGCCGTATGCACCACATACACTAGGATGCGTCGAGAGACTTGTGGGCAGTTCAAAGCATCTAATGACGAAGCTAATGAACACCCACATGGTCACTGAGGACGTCTTACGGACAGTGCTTGTGAAGTGCGAGGGGATCATTAATAGCAGACCGCTATGATATGATGACCCTGAGTCACTAGACGTGCTGACGCCTAGCCATTTTCTGATGGAAAGGCCAGCGACCATCGATATGCGGGGTGTAGACCCAGATGACATACACTCCCGCCAGAGTTGGAAAGTCGCTAAAGCAATAAGCGCAGAGTATTGGAGGAGGTGGGTAGAATAATACTTACCCACACTCCATAAAAGAGGCAAGTGGAGGAAGCCGAATAGGGAGTTAAGAGTAGGAGATCTCGTAATCGTTACGGATGATACTATCATCAACAACCAGTGGAGGTTGGCGAGAGTTGTAGGCACTTACTCCGATGAGGACGGAAGAGTCCGATCGGTAGAAGTGCGGATAGGTGGTAAGATAGGTGCGAAGGACAGAAAAACCTACAGGAGAGCTGTAGGGAAATGCTGTCTGCTAGAAGGGGCACCTTAGTGGAGTTAGAGAAGAGTTTAGTCGTCCAAGCTTTGGACTGAGGGGGGTGGGATTGAGGGCGAGACGCCCTTCCCACGCAAATAAAAAAAAAAAAAAAAAATAGAAAATAAAAATAAAAATAATAGTACATACTAGGTACGCAGTTAGTAGGCAGAAGTTGGTTAAGAGGTACGTAATACCTAGAGTCAGTTAGTTAGGAGGTACGTAGTACCGTCAGTTAGTTAGTTAGTTAGGAGGTACCTAGTACCGTTAGTTAGAGAGTTAGAGGGTACGTAGTACCGCTAGTTACTTAGACGGTTAGAGGGTACGTAGTACCGCTAGTTAGTTAGAGAGTTAGAGGGTACGCAGTACCGCTAGTTAGTTAGAGAGTTAGAGGGTACGTAGTACCGCTAGTTAGTTAGAGAGTTAGAGGGTACGTAGTACCGCTAGTTGGTTAGAGAGTTAGAAGGTACGTAGTACCGCTAGTTAGTTAGAGAGTTAGAAGGTACGTAGTACCGCTAGTTAGTTAGAGAGTTAGAGGGTACGTAGTACCGCTAGTTAGTTAGAGAGTTAGAGGGTACGTAGTACCGCTAGTTAGTTAGAGAGTTAGAGGGTACGTAGTACCGTTAGTTAGAGAGAGAGAGTAAGAGGTAGAAGGGTATATAGGATATAGATATTAGTTAGCAGTTAGTAGCGAGAGGGGGGCATATGAGTACAGCTGGGTAAATCGTGTGGCCACACGACGCATACTGCTGTACTGCACAGGCCCACAGAGTAGGCCAGAATGTGGATTAGAGAATAGAATAATCCATAGGCAATAGTGAGTAGTAGGACAGTAGAATTAAAACTAAAATAAATAGAATAGGGCTGAAAGTTACAAATTGTGGCAACACTAGGAAAGTTATTCTGGAACATAATAAAAGTAACGGACAGAAATCGAAATTAGGGTGTATTTATTAGCTTCAAAATTAATTAGTAATAATTTAGGCTAAAAGGGCGCAGTTAAGTAAGAAATAGGCCATTATCGGACCGTACAGAACATCTTAGATACATCACTCATCTGTATTGCGCCTTGGTAAGGCACCACCTTACAGGTGAGCGAGTGAGTGTTCGGAATGGCGAGCAAATTGATCAGAAAGAGAAAGGCGGAGTCAGGAGGAATGGAGATACTGGTGGATTTCACCGAGAGGCACCCGGAAGAGAAGACGAGAGGATACTACGAGAGGTTGGAAAGGGGTCACGCGGCACGAGCGCTGCAGGATCATTTCCGGGAGATGCACGAACAGCGGCTGGTCGGGACCTACGGGACGCTGTTGCTGGACAACGCGATCTTCCAACACTTCCACTACGTGGTGAAAGGGGACGAGGCGAAGTTTGGGATTCCGAAGTACCCGAGGGAATCACCGAGAAAGGACTGGAAGAGATTCATAGAGTCCATCAACAGGGGAGGATATATGATCCTAGACGACGAGGGAACCGTGGAAGACGAGGCGGGTTCGAGACGAGGATCGGCGGGGTCGGCCAGGACCATACTCCTACATTTGGCCGCGCCAAATGGGGACATCTTCCTATTCGATCTAGGAACGTATGGGAAGAAGGACGGGCCGAAATTGAACCGGTTGCCGAAAGCGGTACAAGTCTTGGTAAGAGAGAAGTCGACGACGAAAGTGGGATCGGCGATTCGCGAGGATGCGGAGAGGATCATCGGTCCGGACGCCACCAACCTCCTGGATATGCAGAAGGTCTTTATGGCTATGACGGCACCGGATGGGTTGGGGGTAGTCGAAAACACAGGCCAATGCGGGGCGGTGGCAATGGGCCAATTATTGGCCCATGGATAATGATAAGTTTGCTTAACTTATTCATGACCGTGGTTATCGAGAGGGAACCAGCAGCATTTCTGTTATCGGGATCACCCCTAAGCTATAGGAGAGCCTTTAAAGTGGCCTTCAACGGTCTGGTAGACCACCCGGGGCTGAAGGGCGAGTCGGTGTACTACAACAGCCGACATCTGGTAGACGGGGAGACAGATACGCCGTATCAGAGATGGGAGCAGCTAGAGACGGATAGACGAGAAGTAAAGCGACTGGAAGAAGTCGCTAGACGGGAGAGGATAGAAGCAGAGGAGAGGGAAGAGGAGGCCAGGACGCAGAGTTACGGCTTCGAGGAACAGGCAGGCCTAGACGAACTTCATTGGACTTCGTCAGCGAGTTCGGGGGAGTCTCTAGGGCGAGAACTGGGATGTACGGTGGGATCACCGAAACAGTCGACGTCGGGGTTGTGATAGATGCCCATACCAGTGGGCGCCGAAGGCGACCAACCGCCAAGGAAGTTAAGGGAACTAGAGGGATGGAGAGCTACGGGCGAGAGCCAAGGCCGGAAGGGACATAGTGGATTCATCGGGATACCGGGGTTGAAGCCACTGCCAGAGGAGGAGGAGGACGACGACGAGTTCGGAGAAATGCCGCCCATCGAGAGGATAGGCCACTCGGACACGGACTGGGTTGGCGGTAGGGTGGTGACGGCCAGTGGGGCGAGGGCCTTCTGGAACAGATCCGGCAAGCGGACCTGGGTGCACGAGGAGCCGGCGATGGATTTCGCGGGGAGCACTATCAGGTTGGGCGAGCAACCGGGGACGGCACCACGGATAGTATTCGGGGAGACGATGCCCGAGAGGGGCGGAGAGATCGACGTAGACAGAGACACCAACGTGGAGAAGTTTGCCTACCAGCGACTCCACAGACCGCAGAGATCGCTTGGGATGAAGGACGACGTGGGGCGGGAGACATTGGTACTCGGCTGCGACTACTGTGGCAGGCAGACCCACCAGGAAAGGAGCTGCTTGTACCGGTTCCAAAAGGGAACCTTTTGTCTCTACTGCCGAGAGCCGAGCCACAGGATGGGGGCGTGTCCACGGTTGCATAACCGATGTCCAAAGTGCAACTTTCGGGGACACTTCGGACGCCAGTGCGACTGGATGGACGATGAGGAGAAGTTCAGGAGAATCGAGGAGTGGGCCGACATCGGGGCTATGACGCGCCAGCGCATGAAGGCCCAGGAGTTCAAGTGGGGTTTCTTCCTTATCAATCAGGAGGCTCACATGGAAATCATAAAGCGGAGGCTACCGTTTACCTATCAAGAGGTAGCAACGGCGGCGTCGTATGCCGGAGTGATGAACACACAAAGATATTTGGACAGGTGGACGCCACAGAACCGAGGGGAGTTTAGGGATTTCTTGGCGGAGCACGTGCCGCAAGCAATGAAAATGATCCTATGGGACGCCACCAGAGGGAGACAACAGGGCCACTCTGAGGGGCCACCGGTGAAGCGATATCGGGCACTAATAACACCAGCGCCCAAGGAGCCAACAACCGGAATCAGCAGGGAGGTGGCGGCAAAAGTCCGAAAGCAGAAAGCGGACCCCAGAGGAGCGGTGGTAACCAAGAAACGACCCAGGGAAGAGGACGCCAGGGGGAACTACCCCCAGAGGAACAGATAGGTTCCTAGGGCCGGGGGGAGAGGAACTGAGACTTGAATGTGGTACGCCTGGAAGGCGCCGCGTGGGACGTACGAACTATTAAGTATAAATCAAGCTGATGCAAATAATTAAATAAGTGCAATTATATGTACATACGTAGTGATCAGTAGTTTAGCAATAAAAATATACGTTTGGAGTAAGTACTATAGTCATACAACCTTTCTCAATTAGCTACTGGGACTGGGGGGATAACTGACTATGGCACTATGGACGAGACACCAGACGATTTCACACTTCTTGAGTGCGACGGCACAAGAGGGGGGGAGATTCGTCAGAAGGGATGAGATAGTCGAAGTGGGGTTGAGGGACGGAGTAATGGTGCGAAGTGCGGAGAGGCTGCAGACGCAATTCTAGTGTGGGGGGGAGAATAAGAGGCTGAGTGAGGGATGAGGAGGTCCGAGGGTTTGAGAGAGTTAGGGTGAGAGTGGAGAAGAGATAGGGCGAAAGTGTTGGGGAAACAAAAGTCGCATGAGAGATGAGCGTGATCGGCCCGACATGGGACGCCAGGCATATAGGGTAGCGTTATCATACCCATAGGGAGCGGCCTGGAAAGCCGGCTCCGAGAGAAAAGAATTCCACCCCTCACCCGATACTAGATCGGGATCCAGCGGGATTGTAGCGCACTTAAGGTGGATGCTATCTTCTCACCGGGAAGATAGCATGGGGGGAGTGTTAGCTTATTCAATCCCGCTAACACCCCATAAAGTTAAGCCGATAAGCATTATTGGGGGCCACGAGGTTGGGTAATCACCAACTCGTGTCACCCCAATAAAATGGGAAGGAGAAACACAATGAGGGTCAGGGGCCAAACCCCTAACCCAGAGAGAACAGGTGGAGTGAACGGCAACACTCCAAAGGGCGCCAACAAGGGTATCAACCAATCAGAGGGGGGAAAGGCATCGATTAGGTAGAGTAACAAGGCCAACCGTGCAATATAGCCAGTTGGCAGTAATCATATCAGTTCAGTTATCTCAGTATCATATTGGTGCTAGTTAGGTTAGTTAGTATAGCTAGGGAAGGACCGGGACTTTAATTACCGTATCCCGCCTTCCGTGTGCGACAACATTATTCATATACCTATATCTATATACCCTATATCTATATATCCGTACAACCGATTATTATATACGACGAATGACAGGAACTCCTTTTACCTTTCATACACACGGCGGGGACGCGTGAACTAAACAACCGGATAAACCGAGATCCTTCCTGGATCCCGTCACACCTAATCCGACAAATATCTAGGGACTCCATAACATAACAACATACGGAGGGGGTGTGTGACTATATTATTTTATATTTGTTTTTTATTATTTTATATTTATGTACGTATTATTATGTAATTTTATTATAATCGTTTTCTTTAATTTTGTTTAGTAGAATGTTCTTTTAGCGATTATTTAGTAGATTAGTGCAATATATTACTTAAGTACTTATATATTATATATTTAGTGTGACGGCAAGAAATAATTATTTTTCTCTTTCCTTACTGTCCGTATCATATTATAAATACGTGACTACAGTAAGATGAAATCTCCGTACTTATTAAAGTACAATAAAGCTCCTACTATATTCAAGCATTATTGGTAAGCAGAGTATTAGGAATGCAAAGTTCAGATCCTCGTGTCTCGGCTAAACCAAGCTCTGGGTAGACCTTGGAAACGACTTGCCTCTTCTCACTGACATTGCTTCGTGCGATATTGCTCTCATACCGTATATTAAATAATACATATAGTAGTGTGATGTCCCTTTAACAGTAGCGTAAAACGCAAAATAAATCTGAAAATCTAAAAATTTTGACCATCTGTAATTCTAGTCGATTAAGATATCGTGGCACCCACCGATATACTTAAAAGACAAAATTTAGAATCAGTGGTTAACGTCCCCAGACAAGTTCTGGAATAAATAGGTGCCCATCTTAAATATTATATAATTAATATTTATAAAAATCTATAAATCAAAATCTGTTAAAATTTAGATCCTTTGGAATTATAGTCCATTAAGATATTGTAGCACTTACCGATACTCTTAAAGGGACAAAATTCCTAAAATTAAGGATCCTCGTCCCCAGACATGTTCTGGAATAAAATTGTGTCTATTTAATATTAAATAATAAAATTACGGGAATAAATTTAAATTCATCTCTTTTAATGAATTTGATAAATTGTTATTAGCAAGTCGTTAGACTTGATTACTGTAAGAATTGTTGACTGACTGGCTGGCTGACTGACTGACTGGCTGGCTGGCTGATCTACAGCCAAAACTACTCTAACGATTTTGATGAAATTTTCACAGCATCTAGATACCGCGATTCTAAGGTCCCTGGCATGATCGGCTACTCCGTCCATAGCCTCTGGGCTCGAAAAATAGAGATAAACGAAAAAAACGCCATAGGCGCAATGGTAAAATATCACCCATGACAGCTGGTGTCCTGATGAAAAATGGCTTATGTAATGCAATTCTACACAAGGCTTAGTATTAAATCGATGAGGTTGCCAAGAGTATTATACTTAGTACACCCATACTGTTTGTTTAGGCCCTACCAACCACTCTGTGCAAACAAACATCAACTGGTTGGTTTGCTATTCTATAGGGAGCCACCTAACAAGGAAGTACATACAGTGCCAACTTTATAATCATTCACTGGGTTAGCCGGCTATTACAGCCTCAGCTGAATAACTCTTCCCAATGCTTTCTATGGCGATCTACAAGGTTACTCTCTCTTCTATGTTAATTGACGTGTAAGCTGATTGACTGTTAGTTACACAGTGTGTTGGGTACTATTGGATTGCACTGTATTTATAATAATAATTGTTTTATTTTTAAATCTTTCGGCCAACATTAATTCTGTGGAGGCAGTATGCTTATAAGGTGGAATGTTTACTCAGCCTCATACTGATACTGTGTAAGGCTAACACTAACATTATAGTTTGAAATATATATATCACTGCTTATTATCTGTATCAGGATACACACTGTGGCATTCTAAATGTTTTATACTGTAGGTGATTGACATTGTGCAAGCTGAATGACTGTTAGTTCTTTCAGACCATAGCCAAACATTGTTGAGGGAATTTAGTTTAGTTCACTCTACTGTGCCATTCAACTGAATGAATTTGAGCAATTGCCAAATTACAGAGTGGGATCTCTCTCTGACCATAGGTAAATAGCCCTTCCATTCTGACCATAGGTAAACATTGTTGAGGGAATTTATATTTGATTGATGACTTCCGACTTGCTTAACGGCGTCTTGACGCCGTCTCTAGTTTTATACAATTTATAACATTCCCAAAATTCCATTAATTAATAGATCATGGGAGCGGAGATTCACCCTATTGAGTGTATTAGTGTGCGAGAATCTCCAATATATAGTCAATAGCCGATAAAATTCATAAAATCATATATAAAGAGGGATATTGACAATTAAAGAATTACTATTAAATAGCATCCCAGATCTGTATGCATGAGAATTACCCTAATTCTACTGCTAGCTTTCCATAATGTCACCATAGCAACAACCACGCTAGAATTAGAAGCGAGTTAACAGAACAATAAAAGCTTGCCCATTGAATAGCATACGGAATAAGTAGCACACCGCGAGTATCCAAGGATACACAATAACAACGTGACATTCTGGAAAGCACTTGACTAACGGACAAATGGCCCGAATGTGTGATAGAATGTGTACAATTTGTGACAGTTACGTGGAATTTGTGCGTTTGTAGGTGAATGTTACTACTAAGGTGTGTTTACAGTAGCGAGTCGCAGTTGTGAAAGTAACCCTAACTCTGCAGTAAGAACCTGAAGTAAATCTACGCCCTTGGGACGGACAGTGGAGTGACTTGTGCCGGTTGTCGTTGTCGTTGTGTAACTACTACGTTGGCGAAAAACACAGCGACGACGGTATATCGGCGCCGAGGATCTTGCACTGTCTGGGGGCTGAGAGGGGTAGGCGGCAAAGCTCGCTGGCCTAATTATAACTCATTATAACATTGATAAACTCATATAGCAGATATGACTGAGTTGATAGAAGATGATCTTGGTATCAGGGAGCGATATACTCTACCTTTACAAGCGTTTGTTGATAGCTTGATACGCGGCAACGCTAGTCCAACTACTACGAAGGACGATGGTCATTATATCGAACCGCCAATGTCCCAGGAACAACTCACGCATGAGTTGGACTATAGAAAATTCACCGCTCGCTATACGCATCGTAATAGTATGTATATAGACTTCTTAACTACTGGTCATCCTATCGATTTACACGATACGGACGATGTAGACACCGAAAGGGAAATGGTTTTATTTAAATATCATACCCAGCAGAAGCGGAACGATAAACTGAGACTCGAACACGATAATTCTATTCAAAACCGACTCGAAAGTGTAGGATGTTGAAGAGCTCGCTAGATATTCGCCAACCCTACCTGGCCGGATTAGGACGCGGTCTTCTAATATCGCCGTTTAACCCGTACAACCGTCCAGGCTTAACACCGATACAACCCGTCACCCAGGTGGAGGAGAGTGTTGTACGAAACGCTTTAGACGCTATTCTACAAAAGATCAGAAAAGAAACCTACGTTTGTTCAGATAAACTTAAATTGTAACAGCAAGTCCAAGCGGTAAATGGATTGGCTTTATCTCAGTTCGATCGGGAAATCCAGAATCTCTAGGACGATATCGAACTTGGACGACCCTATTATCTGCGAGAGTTTTTGGACGAACGTATCCAACGACAAGCGGAGGAAAATCAGCTCGAGGAGAAGCATATCGAAATGGACGAGACACCGGCCGTAACCCTAAACCTTCTGATGCAATTGTATTGCACCCTTCCCACAGGAGTTATAGCCCTCCTAGTAAAGTGGCTCGCCCCAAAGAGAAAAGGACTCTTGCTAGTCTCAAAAAACTGCGTAAATGCCATCCTCGCAAGAAAAACTAACTGTTTAGAGTATTCTTAGATTTTAGAAACTGTGATTTTTTATATTTTATAGAATTAAATCCCATTTTCTGGGAGCGGTGTAAAGGCTTTTGCGGGATTGGCTAGTCATTTTTTCCCCGCGAAGTACTCTTTAGATGTTTTAAAGGACATAAAAGTCGTTTCCTTACTGTACCGGTATTTTAGTGGACATAAAAAGCTATTTTTCTGTATGTGTACTTTGGCGGACATAACTAGCAATCCTATGTCGCAATACGCCATAATACTCTCTACACAGTGTAGTTCAGATTACGACATCTATCAGCTGATTTGGTGTACTCGTGGAACTTTCTTTGTTCAGGCCCACTCTGTGCAATCACTCGACCAATCAGCGTGATTTTCAGTTTATTACACAGAGGCCTCCGGGAAATCGCGCAATGCATTACAGTTTATGTTTACCTTTTTCCTGACGCCACGAACATCGGCTGTGGAATAATTCTGTGTTTCAGACTTTAGCCAAACATTAGAACGGCTTGATTACCGGAACGTATAACTGTTACCATAACAAGCCAAGTCTTACGGTACCACCGTGCACTCAATGCATTATGGCCTTTCACCGCATTATTTTACTGCTATTTACTGTCGGTTATTAATTGTATCAGTTGATGGAATATTATTATATTTGGATAATATCGAGAAAGAATCATAAAAACCCCATCTTCTTGATATACTGAAGGTAAGAGACAGGTTACATATAGCAATTGCGACTCATATTATATTGGTTTTGGAGTGAATCTAATGCTATTTCATAGGCACTACATGGGTCAATTGCTGTTCTCTTTATATGTGACTAAAATTAGTAAAGGTCGGCAGATTGGTATGCAGTATTGTGCGATAGAGTGCATGGTTTGACTGGTAACTAAGCATCTCCTAAAGAATGCGCCTTATACGTGAATCATAAGCCATACCGTTGTGTTTAGTATAAGTCATAACTCTGTTTACATAATTAAGGCGCCTAAAGGAACTGTTAATATTTCCCGAAAGTGAATAATATTTGTCAGAGATTATATATTAACGATCAATCGAATAATACAGTAGGCTTACAACGCAATAAGGTCAAGTCTTCCGAATCCAGTCTCCCGGGTATATCCAACGGGTGAATGGTCGCGCACTAGGCTGGCTTCGGCTAATGTAGTGTTTATTTGTATCAAATACTTGTCATAGGCTAAAGTCGATTTATAATCTAAAAGACATATAAATTTGGCAGGTTAAACTGCTAAAGGTCTTAAAAGCGCGAACAGACACAATGGGAAGGCTATTGATTTACGTATAAGGCGCATTCTTTAGGAAATGCTTTGTTATCATTCACAATCATGCACACTACCGCACAATGCTGCACACCGATCTGCCGACCTTCACTAATTTTAATCACATATAAAGAGAACAGCAATTGACCCATGTAGTGCCTATAAAATAGCATTAGAGTCACTCCAAAACCACGATAATGTGAGTCGCAATTGCTATATGTAACCGGTCTCTTACCTTCAGTATATCAAGAAGATGGGGGGTTTTCTGATTATTTATCGAGATTATCCAAATATAACAATATTCCATCAACTAATACAATTAATAACCAACAGTAAATAGCAGTAAAATAATGCGGTGTGTACTGGTACTGTCCCGTGCGAGACTGCACTGAGATATGCTGAGTTGAGTATGTATGTGAGATAACAGTTATACGTTTCTATAATCTAAGCCTACTAATGTTTTGCTAAAAGCTGAAACACAGAATTATTCCACAGCCGATGTTCTGGCATCAGGAAAAGGTAAACATAAACCATAATGCATTGCGCGATTTCCCGGAGGCTTCTGTGCTAATAAAATGAAAATCGCTCTGATTGGCTGAGCCGAACAAAGAAAGCTCCACGAGTACAGCAAATCAGCTGGTAGATGTCGTAATCTGAACTACACTGTATCAAGAGTATTTTGATGCATTGCGACATAAAATTGCTAGTTATGTCCGCTAAAGTACACACATACAGAAAAATGGCTTTTTATGTCCACTAAAACACCGGTACAGTAAGGAAACGGCTTTTTATGTCTGTTAAAACACCTACAGAATACTTTACGGGAAAAATGACTAGCTAATTCCGCAAAAGCTTTTACAACCCCAAGACACTCGGGTGTCACTAGTAGCGTCCAAATTTTTGATAAAAAACAACGATTTAACAGTGCCAAGAGCTGAACTAAAGGCCGCACTGTTTGCAACTACTGTTGCCAAAAATATCCTGGACGAGACTGATTTTGTAATAATCTAGAACCGTTTTATGGACAGACGCAGCCATAGTGCTGGAATATTTGACTAACACCTTCTGCGGTTTTAATTTATACATTACAAACCGAGTATCAATAATACTTAATCGCACCAAGTTAGATCAATGGAGGTACATCCCCGGACCCCAAAACCCGGCTGACATACCCTCCTGTGGTGCGACCCCTAACGAACTCTTAAATTCAACATGTTGGTTGAATGGGCCCGATTTCCTTTCCAAACCAGAAGACCAATGGCCTCCTCATATTACCCCAGAGGAAATGAGGCAAGTCAAGGGTTTAGAAATTGTTAAGCCAAAAACCAGGCCCTCTAAGTCAAAGCTTTTTAAGCCTGTTGACATGGCAACCAACAGCTACGTATACAAAATTAATAGTCAAATTCCAAACCTTCCCCCGAATATTGATTTCCAACACAAACTGCCACTAACGACCCTGAAAAATCCAATGACCAACTACTGTTACCAAATGTGGATATGGGCTTATCCCCTCTAATATCTCGAACCATGAACCATTATAGCTCGTGGGATAAAATGTGTAGGGCTATAACCATACTAAAACAACTCTTTCACTATCGATACAGTACTAAGACCGTACCTTGATAGGATTAACTGCTAATGAGGTAGATAAATCCAATTTACAGTTATTAAGAGTTTCACAAAGACTGGAGAAGCCTGAGAAATATTACCAACACAGTGTTGACCCCCTAACTCCATTAATGGATAAATTCTCCAGCATAATGATAAATGGTTTAATTCGAGTTGGAGGTCGCTAACGCTTTACTAACGCTCCAATCTCTAGAGATACTTTGTTTCCCATACTAATATTCGACCCGGAAATTCAGATCAAGTTGATACAGGACGTTCACTACATAAGGATTTGAGCTTCTGGCTGGGCTAAAGCTGGTTCTTCTCTCTCACCCATTTCTATGTGTTTCTCTTTGAGCTGATTTTCCTCCGCTTGTTGTTGTAAACGCTCGTCTAGGAACTCTTGTAGAGAATAGGTTTGTCCACGTTCGATGTCTTCCTCGAGGTTCTGGATTTCTCGATCGAACTGGGGTAAAGCTAATTCTTTCACCGCTTGGACTTGTTGCTGCAATTTGCGTTTCTCTAAACAATCGTAAGTTCCTTTTCCGATCTTCTGCCGAATAGCATCTAACGCATTTCGTACAACGCTCTCTTCGACTTCGGTAACGGGTTGTATCGGGGTTAAGCCTGGACGATTGTACGGGTTAAACGGCGATATTAGATGACCGCGTCCCAATCCGGCTAGGTAGGGTTGGCGAATATCTAGCGAGCCCACTACCGGAGTGCCGCCGATTAATTGTTCGGGTAACACAAGATCTTTAAACAGTGAGTACAGTTCAGGGGGATCCGTTATACTATTAGGATCAAGCGTTTGAGGTCTCACTAAGGAATGAGGAGGTCTGACCGAGTATTCTGGAACTCTGATCATTGGTTTATTTAAGGATCGTTTGAGTCGAGCGAGCGTAGGTGATACGTCGAACAGGTTTCGCTCAAAACTCCCATAAGTATATCGTGTAAAACTGTGTTTAGCGCAACGTCTCCGCGGATGTTTATGTCTTTCCGTTTGCTGATTGGGTCTAGGGCATTCGTCGCAGTAATACCAAAGATGCAAGTCCTGCAGGGGTAACGCGGGTGATCGTTCTCCAGTTTTACAATATTCCTCCATCTGTTCAAAGCTATCTGGGATGACAGGTAGCGGTCGATCGGCGGTAAGATACATCATAGTGAAATAGAGCCGTTTGAGTTCTATCATAGGGTCATGATGTATACCTTGAGGATATCGAGTTTCTAGATTTTGCTGACTGGCAATATTGAGATATGTTTCTCTCAGGAATTCCAGATAATCGTTGAAGTCGCTGCGTTTATCCGGCTCTTCAACGTCTACTCTTTCGAGTCTGTTTCGAATAGAATTCTCGTGTTCTATTCTCGGTTTATCGTTACGACTCCGCTGGGTATGATATTTAAATAAAACCATTTCCCTTTCGGTGTCGACATCATCTGTATCGTGTAAATCGATAGGATGGCCAGTAGTTAAGAAGTCCATATACGTACCATTACGATGCGTATAGCGAGCGGTGAACTTTCTATAGTCCAATTCACGCGTAAGTTGCTCCTGGGACATTGGCGGTTTGATATAACAACCATCGTTCTCCGTAGTAGTTGGACCAGCGTCGCCACGTATCAAGCTATCAAAAAACGCTTGTAAAGGTGAGTATATCGCTCCCTGATACCAAGATCATCTTCTATCAACTCAGTCATCTCTGCTATTATGAGTTTATGAATATTATAATAGTTTATATTTAGGCTAGCGGGAGTCGCTGCCTATCCACCCCTCTCTGCCCCCGGTCAGTGCGAGATTCTCAGCGCCGATGTACCATCGTCGCTGTGTTTTCGCCA